>VUQS01031806.1:0-28718 GCA_015108495.1 Heterochromis multidens | reverse complement strand
CCTTTTTTTTTTCCCCCCCTCCCCCCCCCCCCCCCCTCAACCTTCCTCTTGCCCTCTGCTGCGTTAAACCCTGCTGGCATTTCCCTCTCTCCGGTCATCTGGTGCCGCGCAAGCGAAGCATCTGTTCGGTGAGGATGGTGAGCCCACCGCGTCCTTACACATGACGCTATCAGCTGAGGAGTCTATCCTCGGCACCCTCGCTGACCCGTGCGTCATAATGCGGTTACCACGAATAAGCGCTTCACCAGCTTAGGCTATTTCCCCTTTAATTTGTGACATAACAAGGACTCGATGATCACCAGCAGTGACTACATTTACACACATTACTGATTAAAGAAATGTTGAGTCCAGCAGGCAACACGAGAAGCATGACAATGAGGTTTGTCATTGTGACTTTAGAGGGTCCTCTTCTACTGCGCGCATCCGTTAAGCCATTAAACGCACTTGAACTGTTTCCGGTTATATAGATAAACTTATTAGCCGGGTAAATTGACCAGTGGAGTCTGGTGGAAAAATACTAGGCAAAGCCAAGATGCGGTTGCTGGTGTGAGCTATTGCGCAATTCTGCTCCATCACCATCCTGCGAAAGGAGTTGTAATATTTAACCCCGGTGTACCGGCTGAGTGATGCGGTGGCATGACGCGGCAGACAGAAGACCATGCGGTGCTGAGACATTTCCAGCTCTGCGGAGGCACTGCAAGCCGGTTTCATTACAGTGACACCAGCTGATGTTGCCCTGCAACGCCTGACATTTCTCTGCCGAGAGAGGTTCAGTGTGTTGGATTAAAAGAGGTAGAAGAGAGCCTCCGGTTTGTGTCAGGGTCTTCAATTAGATCTGGAAGCTAACCCGGCAGCTATAGTGGGCACTGCGTCAAAAGGGATGGGAGTGCAAAAAAAAGTGCTTACGCATGTGCTGCTGCTGTGTGGAAGTTTGGTGAAGCAATGAGGGAGGGACGTTGAGTGGAAATTGTGTGTCATTTCGGAAGATGTCCTGTCTCCCTGGAGGCTGGTGTCATAGAATAGATTCATAAGAAAATATGAGCTTCCCTTGCGATGTCTTAAAGGTGTTTGCTTTTGCCCTTAAGGCGCTGAGGTTACTCTGAACGGGAAAGGGGAGAGGTGGATGGATAATGGAACAGAGTTTTGGATGGAAAAGTATTATCACTTGTGCTGATGTACAGCACTGGCATCTCTCTCTTTCCATCTTTCATTTGAGAATTTCGCACTAGCGCACTGTGCTATAGAACTGCCTGCTGTCCTTTCCCAAGGCCGCAGGGGGCATCGCTTGCGACGTGACTTCTGCGTCAAACTGGGGGCGGGGCCTCTGGTGTGGAAATTCCCTGTAAAAGGCTGTGATAGGCTGGCACGAGCAGCCACGCAGAAAGGACCGGGTTAAGAGACACAAGAGAGAATAGAAAAACAACCGGCACGTTTTGTCAGACCTAGAGATATACGTTCTAAATTTGGAGGAGAACCTCTAAAGAAAGAGAATGATGTAACTCACACATAGCATCACCTTCTCATCTTTCTTACTGTCCTTTCTGCATTGATGCAGATACAGTGACTGAGGATAATGCCATAGGAGGAATGTAAAGTGAGATGTAGATGAAGGGCTGCACACAGGCATCATCTGCAGCTGTTCACCTTCAAACACGTGACACAAAGGAAGGGAGTGTGCCACTGCTGAAAGAACAATGGGCACAGAGAGAGAAAGGAAGGGCAGATAAGTAGTGGTTGGTCTGCAGGAGTAGTGAGAGAAAGAGAGAGGGATTTAGAGTGAAGGAGGTGGCATATGTTGAGGGGAGGGGTGGTTGGATGTATATCCTGTTACAGGATAATGACCCGAGGCTCACATTACCGTGGCTCGTGTTTCCTCTTTCTGTGCCTCTTCGTATTGGTTAACCAGGAGAAAGGAGAAAAGTGGGATAGAGAGAGGAAGGATGGGCTTAGGTGGAAGATTTTTTTTTTTTATGATTGAAAGGTTAGTGTTGTGGTGGAGAGGTAGTAGAGATGTGATGCAGATCGGCTCAAACCCAAGTAAAGAAAAAAAATTAAGTTGTTTTAGTAGCACAGAAGCTTTTTAAGGAAGGTCATAATGGCTGATGGTGATGGGTGTGTCTATGCTGCTGTGAGTGCAGTATGGCTGAAGAGAAGCTCCTGGTAATGACAAGTCCCCTCAAAGACTGGATTCATAATTTCCTTTTTGATATAAAGGCTTTCAAACTGGTGCCAGTGAAGTGTGCGCTGTTATTGGAAATAAGTTGGAAGATGTTACAGAAAGTAATTCAGGAGTTGGATATGTGTGGCCGCTGCAGAAGCCCAACCCTCAGTTTGGTGCAGAGTGCTGCACATCCCTCCCCATTGCACCTGCTGCCTGATGCAGATAGACTGCACTGAACCACGGCCGATCTGTCCTGCACATTGCAGGAACCAGTAGAAAAGCATAAAAGATCTAATGAACTACATGGTTTGCTAACTGGCACTGTGGCCCAGAGGTCAGTTAAGGTCAATATGGTGATTCTTTGAAATGGACCTCCACTGCTCACATCAAGCCACTTGGATCAATAGATGTCCTTTGTAAGGAGAGCAGTTGCCTCAGTGAAAGTGCTGCTTGAGGATAGATTTCTGTAGTGCCTCAGCAACACACCTACAGTTAGCTTCCTCACTAGCATAAAACTAACAAGACTAGACTTGAGCTGTGAGCTTGTGTAATGCTAATAAAATGTAAAGGTCAGTGCTGTCTCCTTTCTGCATTACTTTTAAAACAAAATTGCAGTGGACAGACACAGTGATTGATATGGCCAACAGTTTTACAACATTAACATGCTGATGGTCTCCCATAAAGAGAGCAAGTCAGAAGGGTTAGGTTGCCTGACTACGGCAACATGACTAATTCAAGGTATTGTCCTGGAGATGTGTGTGTCCCTTTGTGAATACACTAAAGAACAGCATGTAACACTGGGCAGCCACAGTGGACAAAGGCTTATCACAGACCAAAACCAGGTCATTACCTTGCTGTATTTGATTTGTTACCATTTAAGCTGCAGCATTCTGCAAGTAGATTTTTTTTTCTGTAAATATATCCTGACTATTAAATTGTACATTTTGCATTTGCTCATGTGTCTGATAGACGTGACATAAAGGACCCTGACTTGGAATCACAAAGTGACGCATGTTTAATCTGATATGTTAATAGGTATTTGGTAGTTGTGCAGTCAGCAGCTGTGTGTGTAGGTGTGCGCGCATGAACATCTGCATATCTCAGTGTGACCACCTGCCTGCTGGGGAGGGCTGAGGTGCCCTCTCTAACACCATGGCAAGATGCCATGTTCTCTATGAGCGCCAAGAAATTAAGATTTACAATGCTAATCTAAACCAGGCCACATTCACTCTCAGGCCAAGACACACAGACAATAGTGTGCAAGTCCTTCACAGCTCCTAGTATTGGGCAATCCATTGTACAGAACTATAGTTGCACAGTTACACAAATTGTCTCTGTGGGATGAACAGATGTAGATAATGAGGGACAGACCGATGGACAGAAGGCAGCAGAGTGGAGGCGGGCTGAGGGGTTATAACGTAAGCTGAGATTTTCAGTTTGAGTTGTGTTTGATTGTGTTTCTTGCTTTTGTTTATTTTTAGTTTTCTGAGCCAGCCCAAGGTAGATGATTTAAGAGCTATACAGAGTTAATCTCTCTTTGTGTGTTTATGGTTTTGAGATTAAGATTTTCTTTCAGTACTCGGCCACAGCCTTTTTTTTTTTATCATTATACATTCATTTATTTATCGTATACTATTCCATCAGATTAATCCAGTGGATGTACTTATAGATGTAGTGTTTCATTTCCCTCAGTATTATACGAATGTCAGTAGGGACTGTTGCAGTCTCCGTTTCCTTCAGAAGGGTTTTCCCTTTCTTCTTCTTCAAGTCTGGTATCTGCAGTCCCCTCCTATTGATGTCTTTTCACTTTGTTAAACAGAAAGATAAGAAAACTCCACATCACTCTAAGGGCTGATACAGAGAGACAAAATGTGGCTCTTTGGTGATCTCTTTTTCAAATGCTAATCATCAATTAAAAGTAAAAATGTAATTATTTCCTTAACCAGTCCTCTTATAAAAACATTCACCAAACGATTTCTACAAAGATTCAGTGATAAATCCAGAGATTTGTGAGACAAAGAGAAGGAGAAGCATAGTGGGCTAATCCAGTGTAGTAATCAGACTAGCTAATCCCAACAGCCATGTCCCTTGGTCCCTACCCTGAGCCCCCTACTGTGGGCAAGAGTCCTTCCATCCTGCTGCAAGAAACAGCAGATGGCCCAGTGACCTTGCAAGGTCTCACACACACTCACACACATATGCATGCAGTACCATAGGGTATATACACGTGCTACGGTTATAGTACCATGCATACAGATACAGGGAACAAGGACACGCTCACTTAAACAGTATTAAAATTTTGTGTAGTGAACACTTTTAACATTTTTTTTACATTTTACTTATTAAAGTTGTTTGTTTTTCACTTTTAAGTGTTTAAATGCTTTTATCAGATATTTTTTTGGATAGGAAAGTGACAAAGTGTCAACAATAAAAACATGCTTTGAAAACATAAGCATGGCAAGCCTACAGCTATCATTACTTTTGATCTTATTTTTTTGTCTGTATATGCTAAGCAGTGGGCTTAGAGGCCTTGCTGACTCCACTTAATGCTACATTTAAACTAACTAACTTATGCGTCCAATCCTATTTTAAACTTTAAACTTTCCTTCTGTTTACTATTCTTCGGTCATGTTAGAAACACTCAGTAACACCATGATGTAGCTCTCACATGGTAAGTGCAGAGGACATGATATTATCACTGAATGAGTCAGGTCTGTACAAAGAGGAAGTGTAGTCTCATATGTAGGTATGACAGATATTGTGGTCATTGCAAAATGTTGGGCACAGATGTATTTCTTCCATCTACAAATCACTTCCTCATGTGAGTCACACGTAAAGAGAAACAGCACTCTTGTGTTTGTGCGTTCATGAGTTTCTGTTCTGCTGTCGGGCAGGGAAAACAGGAAGGTAAATTACTTCCCAGCTCCACCATCAGTTTTCATGCCTCGACCTGTTGTCCTAAACATACTAAATCACCTCTCAGGTGCCACTCCTAAACAGAACATGTCATTTACTGTTTTTATGTCATTCGAGGTAGGAAATGCACTGTTAGCTGACACAATGAGGATTTTAACCATCTCTTTCATTTTCAGGCCTCGCTGACTTTCAGTTTCTTATCTTTTGTGTATTATCACATTATTGTACAGTGACTGGGTCTCTCTTTTATTCACTCTAAATCTCCCTCACTCTCTCTGCCGCAATGCGTGTAGATGCTGCACATACGGAGTGTAGCCAATACAATGACTCACCTCTGCTCACACAGACACAGGCATACACTTATTCCTTAAATCGATTGCCTGTGTGCGTTATACAGCAGTGACTACAGCGTCCAGTTACAGGTGCATCAATTATTGCTCATCCTGGATTACATTGGGGGATCCGAGGAGTACCAGGCCGCCGCTGAGGTTCGTCACCATTCCTATGGCTGTGCTGGTCTCCATGGTTACTTGCCCTCCAAACACACTCGCTCATCAGTGTTGTTCACATGAGGGCAAGTTGTGTAGTTTGGTCAGCTGGAGCAGGACTCAAACACACAGGCAGATGCAGAAACAAAAATGAGTTACTGATATTTTAAACACATTTTGATCAATCAGTATATCACCAGATATGAGTGATTGCACTGTGTCATCCATAGAGGAGCAGGAATTTCTCCATTTCCTGATGATGCCAAAGATATGTCTGTCCATCACTCTGTTTGCTTGTGAGCTTGTGGAAGAGTGAGTGTCTGTAATTCCAGCCACAGGTCTCTGTTTCCTTCCTCAGGACAGAGGAGGCTCATTAAATTACCCAGAGCTGTGTGAGACAGCTGGACAGACACACACAGGCAGCACTTGTTCCCTCTGTATGGCATCTCTTCTTCTCCGCTCCCCTGATTATCAGTTAATATGAAGAGAAATATATAGATCTGAAAATATATACCTGTCATTTGACAACCATGCACTTTTTAATCTATCTATTGTTTGTTTTTGCACAATAACTGAGGAAAATTATTGCAATTTAGTTGCAGTGAAGGCATCTTATCAGGTGTTTAATGGCTGCCCCATCTGTCATGAATGATTGAGTGCCAAGCACACGCAAAGCTAAAACAGGTATACACTTAACATTCTGTAAATAAGGCAAAACAAAGGATAAGCTTCCAACATATCTCTTCCTCTGTGACTCATGCTGCTAACACCTCATTCATATCTGCAAATGAACATTCACTTAAGGGCACACACAGACACCCAAAGTGAGAATTTAATCTATTAGCATATGAGAACACATACTCAAAAAGATACACACAACATAAGTGCAGTTGTGCAATCTATTAGAGTGGGGTCACTGAGGGTCAAACGCTGACACGGAGCCAGCAGACAAACTATTGGTCAATATCTAATTAGAAGCATGAGAGAAGGGTGACAGCAGCTCCTCACTCTCACTCTCTCACTCACTCACTCTCTCTGATCCTTTCTCCACCTCGCTGTATCCGTTCCCACTTTTCACCTCCCACTGATGTCTCCTTTTCCATGTGCCCAATCCTGTCTGTCATCCATGTCTCTGTCTTTACTTGTCACCACATTTCTCTCTTTGTTTAAGGCTCGTCTCCGCTTCCCTGCCAGTCACTGTTATTGTCTGTCTACTGTATATGTGAGTGAGTGAATGTGTGTGCGACATAAAGAGAAAGAACCCTGTGTCCATATTTATATCATCAGTGTAATCATGCAAATTCACAGGAGAGCAGGTGCACTGTTGAGCTAACAATGCTCCCTAAATTGTGTATTTACTGTGTTCAGTCACTCTCTGTGGAAAAAAACTAGCTACAACAGCAATAAAACGTCTGAAAGATGATAAACAAACACCAATCAGTCTATTGTCTTTGGAACTATGGTGCTAAATTACACTTGAATAGAAGGCAAATTTGTAACTTTCCATGTTATTCAACACCTTTGATCTCTGAACAGAGATATATAGCTGTTTTCAGCTTCATGTGCCTAGAACAGACATGTATGTACTTATGTATGAGCAAGCATTTCCTCTTTGTCATTCTCAGAGACACACATTAAGACACACGAGCACACTCATGCCCAGGGTCTGTCTCAGAGGGGATGAGCAGCAGTACTTTTCCACTGCATCAGTCTCTGTTCCCTGCACCCTCTGCCTCACCAGGCCTGCCTGGTCTTGCTGCAACAAGAGATTTGCTCACCTGTTCTTTTGTTGCAGAACTGTATGTGTGTCTATTTGCAACCATGTGTGTGTGTGTTTGTAGTCTGGCCAAACAGCTACCTCACATTGACACGCTACTCTGCTTGACATGACTTGAATGACTGGTTTTATTGTTTGCTTTGAATTTAGAAGTGGTCGTTGAGCAGCCCTCACTCCATAGATTGATGGTTTTCCCATGTTACCCTGGATGTGTTGCTTCATAAAGCCTTTTTTTTTGTTTTTTATGAGCACAACCAGAAAGGCAGGTCTTATGTAATAATTGCATACAAATGAAACACACAGAGGCATGATTTCACAAGACTTTTGCACAACAGCAGTGCAATTACAGCTCAAGTGGAAAATTCAGTGGCTGGTTGATCTTTATTAGTCACATTTGTCCAACTGCAGGGGTGTATGTTTTGGTGTGGTCTGGGTGTGTGAGTTTGCGTGCCAACATGTGCGGAGGACTTGGGATCTCGTTTCATACCCCTTCCCAGGTGCTTTTGTAAATATGTCAGTTTGATTTGGACAAAGGACCCACTTGTTTTAAACTGATCATATAGTTATGCTAGAGGCCAGATAAGCAGCCCATATCTACTCTACAATATCAGATTCAAACAAAGTGATCGAGCAGTAGTTAGTCATACAGTTTTCCCTCCTGAAATTTTACAACCTGGCTGTGCCACTAGAGGGTGTATTTTTTTTTTCTTGTGAAGAAAGACAGTCAGTACCTCGTCATATTTAAGTTACAGGATAAACGTTAACCTTTAACCTCATTTTTTTCATCTTGTGACAAACAATCTTTAACCTTAAATTAAGATGACTGCTGTTATTGATTAATAGTTGATAGGTATTGACTTTTCTGTTTGACTTATGTGGATTTAAGTTTGAAAAACCCTGCTTGAAGTCATTAGTGTATATTTCACTAAACTGATCTTTCACCAAGCTCTGCTCGCCTTATGACAAGGTTGGGTCAGTGAGGGGCCCGTCTACCGGGACCCACTCGCATCTCCTGGGAGGAATTCTTGTCACTCCATGTCGCCTCTGACCTTTGATGAAGCAGATTTGTATGGATGAGGCTCAGCGGTCAGACTACTCTCCTTGCGGACAACAGGTTCGAGTTACAGTTATGGACCTAGGAGGACTAGAAAATGCAGTGATGGAGGAAATCAGGGTTATTATTAGCTCACTTATGTTTGGTTAAACAACGTGGGCCAATTTTTAAAGGGAAATTTACAGTAACTGGAACAATAGGTTTGAAGTAAAGCAGGCAGAGGAGAGTAAAGACAGCTGACACGTCTGTGTCTGTGTCTGCGTGTTTGTGTGTACATGCAGTTTAATTTTTTTTTTTTTACATCAAAGTGTCTCTGATGGTCTAATTTTGTAGTGCATACAAGAGTCTTGTAAGAAACACTTTGATGAGTCTGCAAACTCAATTTTCCTGCTCGCTCTCTCTCTCATGTCCTTAATGCTTCTGGATAAGTAAATGAAAAGGAGCAAAAGTGATTTGTTAAGACCTCAAGGTTAAATCATTTGCACTTGATTATGTTTTGATGTGTCCATCAGGATCTTGTGGTCATTGAAGTGAGCATTATTTGATCAATGGAGATCAAATGGGAAGATCGGGCTGCAGACACATGCTTTGATGTGTGCTGATAATTCACTCTTAATGTAGGTTTTTATTTGTTTAAGCAAAACAGAGCCACCTGGGTAATACGGTTTCATTTTTGGTTTTTATATTCATGCTTTTTAGCTAATATCGTCCTCACAAACTGAAAATAAATGACATTATTACTTCCTGAGACATATTAGTACTACCTCTCAAGGCCACTTCACAAGGATACAACATTATTAACTGTGTAATGAAACAGATCTCATCAAGGGCAATCCAGTAAAGCCCACTGCCTTTAATTCTGCTGCAGTCAGTGGCTAATAAATAAATACTCTCGAAGGCTGCTCTCTCAACAGTTTAGAAATGTTTTTATATTTTACAGACCAGTATAGTTTTTAGTGGCTGCAATGGACATAACAAACCCAGAGGACAAAGGCTTCTGTCTCCATTATCTAGTCCAAAGGCATGTATAAAACATGTGTGTATGTCTGTAGTATGGGAGGTCAGACAGTTACCGCGTTGCCACCACACAGGACAAAGATGACCGATCCCCCAAGAAGAAGAAGGGGGCAACCAAAGACATGGACGACCTGAAGAAGGAAGTACCCATTGTAAGTAAAAGCTTCCTTTTGTTTTTTCTAAGAATAGCTGTGTAACTGAATTTCACTATGAAGTATGTTAGAGTTTATAAAGTTTCATTGCACTCTGTTTCCATCTTGATGGATTCAGTCGTCACTGTTGAGCGGACCAGTACAAAGGTCTGGACATGGGCAAGGTTTGGGGTCAGTTCATTTTTATCCCTGTCAGTCAAAAGATGATTGATTCCTCATGCACAATTTCCTCAGTATTTCAAAGTTTTTGTGCATTTTTTTTTTTACATCCTTGCAGTTTAGGATGCAAGGATGTATTTTTGAAGAAAATCTTCTTTCAGAATATAGTTAATGGAAGAAAACTGACAGCATTTTTGCGGACAGAGAAGGAATGTCTTTCTCATACAGGCTAAAGTTTTTCTATTTTTGCTGGTAAGAGGGGTGACTTATTATCAGGAGGCCCTCAGTTTCATCCCACTTTTCAGCGCAAGAAACAGACACCATGGTCGCCATACCTGGCTGCCGTTATACTCTTACCCCTCAGGTGAACTGCATGCATGGAGTTAATTTCTAATTTCATTCTATATCATTAAATTATTATTATTATTATTATTATTATTATTATTATTATTATTATTATTATTATTATTTTAATCTCCAGACTCTCTCCAGTAATTCATTTTATTTGGAGAATTTTTTCCCACAGAATATCTCTGCATGCAAAAAAAAAGAAAAATAAATTCCTCAACTACCGAAGTTTTTAATCTGTATTGTTTGTATTTCTTTGTTGTTATTTTTTTAAATAACAGACGGAACACAAAATGTCCGTAGAGGAAGTATGCAGGAAATTCCAGACTGACATTGTTCAGGTAAGCTGATGACGCCTAACTGGTTTGAGGCTACTTTCCCAGTTTGCCACTAGGTGGCATTAATGTACTTCTCATGGTTAGATTTTGTGACAGTGCAGCCCAACAGACCGCTAAATATGAGGATGTTAACCCATGCTTTTTAGCTTCACATCAGTGCAGAACTGCCTTTTTCTTCTCGCTCCACATTCTGTTTCCTCTCTGTTCACCGCAGGGACTGACCAATGCCAAGGCAGCAGAGTTTCTGATGAGGGATGGTCCCAATGCTCTCACCCCTCCTCCTACCACCCCAGAGTGGGTCAAGTTCTGTCGCCAGCTGTTTGGTGGATTCTCCATCCTGCTGTGGATCGGCGCCATCCTCTGCTTTCTGGCCTACGCTATCCAGGCAGCCACTGAGGACGACCCTGCAGGGGACAATGTGAGCAACCCACACACTCATACACATATACACAATTAGTCACACAAGTTTAGCCCAAACATATTCATCTGTGGCCTATCTACACCTTATTAACACACCTGTCACACCTAAGACTCTTGGGTATTAACATAAATAACACCTCAGTAAATAAATTTTACACATACTGTGCATGGTGGCTTCCAACCACCCCCACTTACACATTTTTAACTCTCTCCCTCCTTTCAGTTGTACCTTGGTATTGTGCTCACAGCTGTCGTCATCATCACTGGTTGCTTCTCATACTTTCAAGAGGCCAAGAGCTCCAAAATCATGGAGTCTTTCAAGAACATGGTGCCTCAGGTAAATAGGTGCTTGACCCTGTATGTACAGTATAAAATCATCCGTGGAACATTTGCTAAACATCAGAAGAAAATGAACAGTTAATGTGATTTTAAAGTACAAGGACCGCAGAAGACGCACAAGAAGTCCTTGTTGCCTCTATTCATATAGTTTTTACTTGACTAAACCTTCCTCCCTTTTACAGTAGCATTTAACATGTCAGTCAAACATTTACCTCTCTGCTTACCACTGTGATTTAGAGTTAATACTGTATAAACAAAAAGAAGTTGCGCAGCTGGTGCTTTCCAGTGTTTTGATTTAAAATTATTTAAATATAATTAATTCTTTACTTACAGTATGTAAGTCAAACATGTCTACAAGGACTTCTCTTAAGGTAATTCTGGCACTATGTAATGCCTTTTTTTCCCCCTTCACCGATGCCTCCTTGCAGCAAGCATTGGTGATCCGTGAGGGTGAGAAGGTGCAGCTCAATGCTGAAGAAGTGGTGGCCGGAGATCTGATTGAAGTGAAGGGTGGAGACAGGATCCCTGCTGACATCAGGGTGATTTCAGCTCATGGCTGCAAGGTAAACACACACGCGCACACACACTGACATACATAGATTCAAGTTTTTGCTTCTTGTTGTACATAATAAAAAATAATGCTTAACGTTTTCTTTTGCCCAACAGGTGGATAACTCTTCCCTAACTGGAGAATCAGAGCCTCAGAGCAGGTCACCTGACTGTACCCATGACAACCCCCTGGAGACCCGAAACGTTGCTTTCTTCTCCACCAACTGTGTGGAAGGTATTGTCACCATGGCAATAGCATTGCATGCTATTGTTACCTTGTAGGTCTGTGGTTGGATTTAAAGCCACCAATTTGAGCCAAGTGATAAGGTTTACAGTTAAAGGGATAGTTCAGCCCAGAACATGTTTTCCCCTCTGGACTGTAGTGCTATTTTGTCCATCTTCATAGTTTCTGTGCAAGTTATCAATTTTGGAGATATAGGTTGTATATACTGGAACTAATATACTAATGTACTAGAAATAGATGACACAACAACAAATTGAAAAAGCCAGCCGTAGTGAATTTTTCTAGAAATCATGACACAGTAACCAAAAACATCCACAAATCTTGTTGCTAATCATTTCCTGTAAGAACAATTTTCATCTACCTGTAATGAGAACCATGCTCATGCTCATGCTCATGACAGGATATAAACTTTCACGGTGTATATAAACATTCCCAGCTGAGATATGTAATATTTGCTTCCGTATTTCAGTTGGTGGATATATGCAAACTATAGTTTGACAGAAAGCAAATAGTTCCTAGAGGAAACTGCTTCCAACAACGTTTTTGCTTTTTTGAGTAACCATGTGATGATTTCTAAAAGCTGCTATTGCTGCAGAGTTTTAAAATGTATTTTTTAATTCCACTATAATCAAAAGATGGCAGATGATATTACTAAAACTGCGCAAGTCACACCAAAACAATCTAGAGAGATTAAAAAAAAAAAGCAAAAATAAAGAAAATAGATCGGTCTGGGCCAGATTTACTAAACAGGGCAAAATAGCGTGTGAGCGCAATCTCCAAGTAGTGCTCATAGGTATGGTTAGTTTTACGGGTGATTTCCAAAAGTTGCACTGTTTTCTAAACACAGATGCAGTCAGTTCATTTCAATATCCATCCTCTTCAGCTTATCACGGTGGGGGCTAGAGCCTATCCCAACTGCCATAGGGCAAGAGCCAGGGTGCACCCTGGACAGGTCACCAGTCTGTTGCAGGGCTAACACAGAGAAACAGACAACCTTTCACACCTATAGGCAATTTCACATTCACCAATTAACCTAACCCCTCTAACTGTATGTCTTTGGACTGTGGGAGGAAACCAGAGTACGTGGAGAGAACCCACACAAATACAGTGAGAACATGCAAACTCGACACAGAAAGACCCCGGCCAGATGATGGAGTTGAACCCAGGACCTTCTTGCTGTGAGGCAACAGTGCTAACTACCACACCACCATGCTGCCCATTACAGTGTAATATCAAGAGCAAAAAATAAGACATGCTTTTTTTTTCAGCATTAAATTTCAGTGCAATTAGCAGTAAATTGCGTGTTGCAAACATTAGTAAATCAGTTTGCTTGCTTGATTTAAATATTCTCCTCCCTATATTTTGCATCTTAAGAAAGGAACTCCCAGAAATACATATGCAACAGGGTCAGTCGCAAAAATCTCTTGAGTTCCCACCTCTTACACACACTGTGCTCTTTGTAAATACCGACAGTACTTTATTTACGCGAACACCCAGTTTGCGCTGGCACAGCGCGTTAGTAAATCTGGCCCATTTTGTTCTTAGACTTAATTTCAGATATCTTAGATTTAATTTCAGATATGTGGTTGTAAGTTAAAAAAAAATCTCTCAGCTTCTAATGCAGCAAAGCTGTTGTACCTGTAACACTGTATTTCAGTTTATTTTTTTTACCCACATCAGGCACAGCGCGTGGCATTGTTATTTGCACCGGAGACCGCACAGTCATGGGCCGCATTGCTACTCTGACCTCTGGGCTGGAAACTGGCAAGACACCCATTGCCATTGAGATCGAGCACTTTATCCACATTATCACAGGTGTGGCCGTCTTCTTAGGTGTCACCTTTTTCATCCTGGCCCTCATTTTGGGCTACTCCTGGCTGGAGGCTGTCATCTTCCTCATTGGCATCATTGTAGCTAATGTGCCTGAAGGACTGCTGGCTACTGTCACTGTAAGTGGACAAACACTTGCTTTATTTTTTCCTTCTTTTTTTTTTGGTTACTTCAGTGCCTTCCCTTCATCTGTTCTTTTGTTTCATTCCTTTTCAATGGTATTTTTTAAGATTCTATAAACACAAGCCTTCTCATTTAGTATATTTAATATTGTTTTACTGTTCAATTAGATTGGGGTTTTTTTTTTAGCATCAAGGAAACAGACATTCTTATTTGCAGCACCAAAATACAACAGTAGTTATTAACTCCATAATGTATTTTTCTGCAGGTATGTCTGACTCTGACTGCCAAGCGCATGGCTAAGAAGAACTGCCTGGTGAAAAATTTGGAAGCTGTGGAAACCCTGGGCTCCACCTCCACCATCTGCTCTGACAAGACAGGCACCCTGACCCAGAACAGGATGACTGTGGCCCACATGTGGTTTGACAACCAGATCCATGAGGCTGACACCACAGAGGACCAGTCGGGTTAGTGAAGGAAGGCCATACGGGCACCACAGATGTCTCAAATATGTTAATAGTATAAAAGAATTAAGTGATTACTAAAAAATAATTAAATTTTTTAATACCCACTCTTGTGTTCCTTCTGCAGGTGCTTCATTTGACAAGAGCTCAGTGACATGGCAGTCTCTTTCTCGTGTTGCTTCTCTGTGTAACCGTGCACAGTTCAAAGCTGGACAAGAGTCAGTGCCCATCCTGAAGCGTGATGTGGCTGGTGATGCCTCAGAGTCAGCCCTGCTGAAGTGTATCGAGCTGTCATGCGGCTCAGTCAGGGTGATGAGGGATAAGAACAAGAAGGTGGCTGAGATTCCCTTTAACTCCACCAACAAATACCAAGTGAGTAAAGACATATTAAAACTCTGCATTACTGAATTATACATTCAGTAATGCATCAGATGGTTTTATCTTAAGGCTTATTTCTGTTCTCCTCCCCTAGCTCTCAGTTCATGAAACAGAAGATCCAAATGACAACCGCTACTTGCTGGTGATGAAGGGCGCCCCTGAGAGGATCCTGGACCGTTGTTCCACCATCATGCTGCAGGGCAAGGAGCAACCTATGGATGAAGAGATGAAGGAAGCTTTCCAGAATGCTTACATGGAGCTGGGAGGACTGGGAGAAAGAGTACTGGGTAAGGTGGAAAGAGGTGAAGATGGATACAGAGGAAAAGATTTGACAGAATGGCCATGAGGTTTAAAATCACAAAATATATCAATGATCAATCAAATCTTTATTTCGAACATATAAGTAACAAGTGTTAATACACATAAAAAAAAAACAAATAAACACAAAATCACTGAAAACCATCCTATTCACATGGAACAAAACAAAAACAAAATGTTGACCATTTCCCGTTCGAAAAGGAGTAGGAGGAAGGAAATGCTTATTAATTCCTACCCCGATCTGGCTCATCTTATATATCTGTTTTTATTATACAATCTAAAATATACATATATGCTATAAATAAATATGCCTATCAAATACATTAATGTACAGTACAACCACATATATATTTAATGCCCTAGTTCATCCATATAGTGCTTTATAAGTGTTTTTTATATTATTTGTTATAGATTTTATTTAATAACAATTTATTTGAAAATGTATCTCCAAAATTTGCATTTAGTCATTGCTTAATAGCCTGTTTGACATACTGTATATTCTTGTCCTGCCACCTCTGTAATGTTTTAATGCATGTATGTATTACCAGACTGGGGCAAGTAATGTTTACCTTATAACAAATTTGGTTTCCATTGATTATCATAGATAAAGCAATAAAAACCCCAAACTAGCTTCTTGCCAGGCTGTGGATGTTCCATCCATCCACTTGTATTAATTTATTTATTCCATTCATTTAACTGGTTTAAGCTTCAAAGAAAAATATAAAGCACAATGTTTCCAAAGTGAATGAGTAAAGATGTTGAAAACTCAGTATTGTTGGTTTTTGCTGTAATTGAGCATTCCTGATGTACAAATACTATCCTGTGGACACACCTGTCCTGTGATGTCTTGTGAAGGTCATGTAAATATCTATTTTCCCTTAGTTAATTTAAACAGTAGTTGTGAACAAAACAGTTTTTAAACTGATTATCAAACTGTTTTTTAAATGACTGATCAAATCCAAATTGGACATTAATAATTTTTCACTACACATCTCTGCTGTGTTTATTTGTTTAATCAGGATCTCCACTAGCATCAACCTTAGTTATTATTCAGTTTCATGTAGAGAACATTAAAAAACTACCTTACAAGAGGAAATAAAAAACTAATTAACATCTGCATTAGAAATTCATACAATAGATAACCATTCTAATAAACATTACTTATTCTCCAGTATAATTTCAATTTGATTATGTTACAGCATGTCCCATTTACATATATGTATATTACAATACATATATTTTTGCTCTCATATACACACAGAACATCCTACAGTCTCCATCAGCTGTCTTCATTATCCAAACTATGAGAATACTGTTTTAACATATATTTAACTTGTTCTTTAGTATATGTGCAATATAAACTGGTAGCGAGTTCCACCCAATCATAGCTCTGTATATTACTCATTTTAACTTTTGCCATTGAAAAACTATTTTCTGTTGCAAATCATGTTTGATGAGTGTGTTGAGTAAATTGTGAAAACAGTCTTGGATATAATACATTTGGCATCCTTGTGATGAGTACATTTCTGATTAAACTTTACAGAACGTAGGCTGATTTCTGTCTAACAGTTAGCCAGCCCAGATTACCATTCATATCATTTACATTAGTTCTGTAAGAGCATTGCAATACACATTGTGCAGCTTTACTTTGAGCTACTTCTGTCTTTTTTAAAAATGTCTTTTGTTGAAGGACTGGACTAGATCAGACTGCACTAATCCAGCTGTGATAGAACTACTGCATTTAGTACCTGATTTATAACCTCTGGTGTCATTAATTTTAGACCTCTTCTCACCACTGACAGACCTCCACCCATTTTACTTCACGTTAATTTACAATCCACTTTTATACCTAATAGTTTTGTCTCCTGCACTTGTTCAATAGGAATATGTAAATCAAGGGTCACAAGTTGTAGTACGTGTAATGAAAGTCATATAGTTTGAGTAGGTCACAAAAATCCTACTTGCAATGAAGAAATTAATTCTGACAAACCTCAAAATATGCAAAAATTCAGCATCATACACAAAGCATTTTTAAAATTTACTACACCTCTTACTTTGTTTTCACTTGTATGTTATGAGACGTTTTTAAAATTATGATCTGGTGAATTGTTGAAACAAAGCACTTTTGGACTGGAACTGTGTGAAGAAGTATACTGGAAGTCATTTGAAAAGTAGAGAGAGCAACAGAAAGATATTCTTAAATAAATACAGCATTAAGTCGCACATTTCCTCCCACTCCAGGTTTCTGCCACTTGCTGCTGCCAGAGGACCAGTACCCCAAGGGGTTTGCCTTTGACACAGATGATGTTAACTTCCAGACAGATAATCTTTGCTTTGTTGGCCTCATGTCCATGATTGACCCTCCTCGTGCCGCCGTGCCTGATGCTGTTGGCAAATGCCGATCTGCTGGTATCAAGGTAAGCTGTTAAGATTCGACACAAACGTCTTTGATCTTTAAGTTTAGTCTATTACTGCTGGTAAGAAGTAATTTTTGTTGCTGTTATAGGTCATTATGGTCACCGGTGATCACCCAATCACAGCTAAGGCCATTGCCAAGGGAGTGGGCATCATCTCAGAGGGCAACGAGACAGTGGAGGACATTGCAGCTCGTCTCAACATACCTGTCAGCCAGGTCAATCCCAGGTAAGGAACATTTACAGAAAAACACACACAAAACAAGCAGCAAGTCTTACAAAATGAAAGCACATTATGAGGCCCAAATTAACATTTTAACATCTCTGTTTAGGGATGCTAAGGCCTGTGTGATTCATGGCTCAGACCTAAAGGATCTGTCTCAGGATCAAATGGACGACATCTTGAGGAATCACACAGAGATTGTGTTTGCCAGGACCTCCCCACAGCAGAAGCTCATCATTGTAGAAGGATGCCAGCGACAGGTTGGAACATTTTTAATACACTGGCTTGAAAAGAAGCTACAGGTTTTATTTTTGGAAATGCATTGGGTTAATTTCAGGACTGCACTTTGAACTGTCGATATACTTTTGCAACAGCAGATGGCGCTAGTTAACCACTGGATGAAGAGCCTGTTTTCACACTGTGAGATTGAGAGATGTATTCAAAATACCAGAAAGCTTTGTTTTAGTGTTTTTAATGTGAAAAAATACACCAGCCTGTGAATTGTTTATATACTTTCCAAAAATGAGCCTTTTCTGTACAAAGAGAAATAGAAAAATAATGTTTAAAAAAAGATGTAAAAAAAAGTAAAATAAGGTAGTAATAATAGAAATTTAAACGCATACAATATTGTATATTAATGTGTAGGTGTATATTTAACTTACTACATTTATTTAATAATCTTGGACATTAATTATTTCAATAAACCGGTCTTAAAATCAATATAACTTTGTTAAATAATAATGAATACATGTAACAAAAATTACTTTTTTATGTCCTTAAATTAATGCCTTTCTCATCCCTTTTTCATTTCTCCCAGGGTGCTATTGTAGCTGTGACAGGTGATGGTGTGAATGACTCACCTGCACTGAAAAAGGCTGACATTGGTGTTGCCATGGGAATCTCAGGCTCCGATGTGTCCAAGCAGGCTGCAGACATGATCTTGTTGGATGACAACTTTGCTTCTATTGTCACTGGAGTGGAAGAAGGTGAGATGACCCAAAGGACGGCACTGAAAGACTGAGAACACCTAAATCAATAAAAAGTTTTATAATGAGAATCTAAGAAAGGATGTAGGAGGAGGATGGAAATGACACTTTGGGAAGAAAGGGGATGTTAATGGTTGTTTTTGTTCCTTACATAAAAGCAGAGTTTCAGATCATACACTTGCATTTGTGGTTTCAGAATTGGACTTAGTATGTGATGTGAACTGTCTGCTGTTTTTCCCCTTTAGGCCGCTTGATCTTTGATAATCTTAAGAAGTCCATTGCGTACACCTTGACCAGCAACATCCCAGAGATCACCCCCTTCCTATTTTTTATCATAGTCAACATCCCCTTGCCACTGGGAACCATTACCATCCTGTGTATTGACCTGGGAACTGATATGGTGAGAGCTTATCAAACACTCTTTGTTTAGTATGATGAATGCAGCTTTATGCTCACACACAGCTCATACCGTCCTCTTCCTCTTCCCTCAGGTTCCAGCCATCTCTCTGGCTTATGAAACAGCTGAGAGCGATATCATGAAGCGTCAGCCCAGGAACCCATTCAGGGACAAGCTGGTGAATGAGAGGCTTATCAGCATTGCCTATGGACAAATTGGTGGGTGAACTGAAGATTGTGACTGTTGATCCAGGCTGTGAATTGTCTTTGATGTGGATTGAAGTTGGATCTGAGTTACCTAGAAGTAATTTTGTTGTAAAATCAACTTTATCCCCCATAAACAACAATAGCTGGATTATCTTTGGAGCTGTCTTCAATGTTTAGGGGGAAAACTAAATTTAGGAAGTCAGAAAACTTAAAAATTTGTAACTTAATCTTGATGTGTGTACATGTTTTTAAGGTATGATCCAGGCTCTGGGAGGCTTCTTCTCCTACTTTGTCATCTTGGCTGAAAATGGTTTCCTGCCCTCTCGGCTAGTAGGCATCCGGCTCAACTGGGATGACCGCAGTTTAAATGACCTGGAAGACAGCTATGGCCAGCAGTGGGTAAGTGTGGAGTGTGTGCAAACCTTCTGTTTTCACATTTTGATACTTCATCTTACTATTCTGGTTCTCTCCTGCCTTCACAGACATACGAACAGAGGAAGATTGTGGAGTTCACATGTCACACAGCCTTCTTTGTCAGTATTGTGGTAGTGCAGTGGGCTGATCTCATCATCTGTAAGACCAGGCGTAACTCTGTCTTCCAGCAGGGCATGAAGTAAGTCCAAGAACTGCACTGTGGGTTCGGTTTTCAGAGCTATTCACGGCACCTTAGTTATCTTTTCTGCCAATCTCATAGCATAGCATAGATCGAGATCATACTAATAAATATCTCAATTTCTGAATCATAAGTTTTCCTCTTTATTATGTTGTGTTTCTTAACCCAGGAACAAAATCTTGATCTTTGGCCTGTTTGAAGAAACAGCCCTGGCTGCCTTCCTGTCCTACTGCCCAGGCATGGATGTGGCACTCAGGATGTATCCTCTAAAGTGAGTTTCAGTAATACACAGATAAATACATTCAGAAATATCAAGTTGTCTGTTTACTTGATTGTTATTCTCCTGTCCACTCCACTCTCCACAGGCCTAGCTGGTGGTTTTGTGCATTTCCTTATAGTTTTCTCATCTTTGTTTACGATGAAGCTCGAAAACTTATCCTTCGCCGGAACCCTGGGGGTGAGTTAAGTTTTTTAAATTTATTTATTTTGCTTTTTTTTTATCTCCTCTTAAGCAGGTGTTTCTTTAAAGGAGCACATTTTGGTCGTACAGAGTCCTAAGTTGAGAATAGTTTCACTCTTTCTGTAGATTTTAAACAAACAAGAAATTAATTCATTATTAAGCAGCAGTTATGTAGTGCTGAGCTAAGCTAACTGACTGGTGCCAGTGGGTTTAATTATCAAAATAAGCTATTTCCCAAATTATAGAAAACACAGTTTGTTTAACAGAACTTTTCTGCTGTGTTTTTCTCTCTTATTTGCGCTCCAGGTTGGGTGGAAAAGGAGACATACTATTGATCGACGGAGCACCTTTGCTCAAGCCCCTCACATCTTCCACTTGTTTCTTCCCCCAGTCATTCCATCCTCTGCAAAACACATCTCCAGATGTCCCGCCCCCTTAAAGACAAAAAGCGCTTTGAAGCAATTTTCATCACGACTGCCCCAAAGATTAAAAACAGCAAAAGCACCTTTACAACTTTCTACATCGACCTGGCCCCTTTCTCCCCACCTCCTATGATACTCTTTGCATGTGTTCTCTCACTGCTGTGTACATAAACCAATATATCTACCAAACGGCAGCTGCATATTGTGTATGTAGATTTGAATGAGCTAATGATACAAAGGGAGTGTCTATGCTCTGCAAAAAAGGGCCATCCAGCTCCTTCTCCTCCCTTTTTTTCCCCTTTTCACCAACGTTGTCTTTCTGTACACCTCCGTTCCTCCCCGTCTCTTTTCCCCTCCTCGCCAACCCTTCGCTTATCCTCCAATCACACACAGATATACACATCACGCAGTGAGATCCCATCACCGGCACTACTTCGACTGCCACCTTTCGCCTCCGCCTCCTGTCTGTGGAGGACCAGCGGAGTGGTCATCTCCCTGGCATTCTCACCGTGTCCATTTTTTCTTCTGTTCCTTAACAGCCAGTGTTGTTTGTTTTTTAATATGTGGGGTAGGGGGGGTTTTGATGATTTTACTTTTCTTTTTTATTTCAAAGATGGGAGGGGAGGTGTGTGAAAGCTGCTTTTTCCACATTTAGGTGCACCGAAGCACACCCCATGGCATCCCGTCCCATCCCCGCCCCTTGCTCTCTGTATCTCACACCCCTCCCCTCCCTTCCCTCCTGCCCCGTTTTGTCTCTGTTTGTGTGCACTGTGTGAACCATTGTCCTCGTTAATGACTATTACAGTACACCCCCCCAAGTTGGTAAATACAACTCGATCTTTCTGTGTGTTCTAGGAAATCTATATAATTCTATACTGAATTTAAATGAAACAATAAAGGAAAAAAACATGTTGAAAAACAGCTCCAGAGACATTCATGAAGACCATCAACAATATTGGTGAGATAGGAAAAAGTGAGAGACACTGTACCTGTCTCTCTTTTTGTATTTGATTTGGTTTCAGTTATTTTTGCTGGTTTCTCAGGAGGCTATTTGAACATGTAACAGCAAAGCAGGGCTTTAAGTTGTGTTTTTACCAAAAGACAGAAGTCGCCAACCAAGACTTTCTGGTTCCCATCACTGCAGGTGTGCCGGTATGAAGTGGTGAAGTGTGCTGTGAAGTGGTGAGTGGGGATGATGAGCCCATGTGCCCAGGGTCTGTTACAACCCGGGTCTGTGTGCATGTACATGTTGGGAGACCAGTGAAGGGCCAGCGGCCTCGGGCTGGGTCCTTCTCAGATGGCTGAATGGGCTGAAAGTTGAGAATTAAAAAAAAAAAATAAAAAAAAATACACAACTAGTAGAACATGTGTGTCAAATAAATGAAACCAACACCAATAAAACATCTAGACATTTAATACAACCTAGACCTGTCTGTGTGTCTTTGTCTGTTTTCAAAGTTTCTTACTTTCTGTCCTACAGCTACTTGTTTTTGGCTTAAATGAGTGATGGGTGCACACACTATAACTAATTCTGCAAGAAAAAGCACTTTATGTTCAATATATTCCACCAGAAGCACTGAACTGCATTTCTTGAACTGCTAGTTTGCCATCTGACTGCATTCATGAATACTGACCAGTTGTCATCATATTACTTCCATCCCCCCCGTGTATATCAGGCAATAAATTAACAGCTTCAATAGACTGCAACTCCTGAACATTATCCCTATATTTTATTTCAGCAAAAATATATTTGAATTTATAATAAAGCAATTTCCTCATGAAATATATGCAAAATACCATAAACCTTGTGCATGTGATGCAGCTTTATGGATATGGGAGTATAACTCAGCAGAAATTACAGAATAGAAATTTGAGGATGAGATGCCACCTAGTGTTATGAATATATGCACTTCAACCTACAAACTGCATAATGTTCAAGTGCCATAGGGGAAGAGTTGGCAGCAGCCCAGGGTAATGCACCAAAACCAATGTATACGTGTCAGCATTGTCTGACTTCAACATAAATGAGCTCAGAGATGAGGCTCACTCTCAGCAGGACTGACATACAAAACCATTATTGCTCTATTTCCCAAAAGCCATCTTTTAAGTTGATAGAAAAATAATAGTGCGGGCAATGTGTTTATAAGAAGAAACAGCTACTTTTGGATTAATATGTTACATTCCTGCAAATAAAGCAGATCACCTTTAGAGAATGGGCTGCAAATGTACTGCCTCTCTGAGCCATGGGGATCATATATTTTAAATGAACTGCTTATTACCCACCTAACACACAAATCAAATAAATACTACATAATGTAATGCTCTGTAATGTGAGAGTTAGGTATTGTATGAGGTCACTTTGCCACAGAAAGCTAAAAAAATTTTAGGACACGTCCCTTTGAGGGAGAAACACAAAAACTTTCTGGAACCGTTCCACCACTACCCAATGACAAACGCACTGTCTCTCACGCATACATACACACACAAACACACATGCGCACCCACTTTCTGTCACTCTCCCTGACAAACATGCTCACGCTCTCACCCTCGTTCTAATTTCCCCCGTGTCTCTGCAGTGAGCTCACTGCAGTGCGACTCTCCTCTCTCTCCCCCCACTCCTCGCCACCCTACGTATAATAGAATATCGATCGCTTGCCTTTGCCGCAGTGTGTAAGCAAGTGCTCTTGTGGACGAGTGTGTGTCTGACTGGGGCCCGCCAAGGTCATCGCCATGGCAACCTGAGCATGGGGTCCTTTCGCTGTGCTGTCACAGAGCACAGGTCACAGGGGTCACGTGAAAAGGGGGACAAGAGGGGGTTGGTGAGCGCTGCAGTGTTTGGTGTACTGGAGCCAGAGGAGAGGAGCCACAAGGGTTGGAAGTGTCCTATTCCACTGTGTATTCAGACTGGAGCAGAATGATGAGAAAATGTACAGACTAAGTGCTGCCGAGGGACACTGAGTTCACTACAACTCCTGCCATGCATGCACAAACAAAAGTCAAGTGTAGTAGCAACTTTAGAAGAAAGAAATATGACTTAATTTGAGACTAAATTAAAAAATAAATGAAGAATTGGACTCCAACAAGCTGGCTTTACCTCAGGGGTTTATTGCACTTACAAAATATAAATACAAAAACACCCAACTTACATCAGAATGTAAACGAATAATGAATTTCAAGAAAGTATTTTGCATTTATGTGACCTTCACACCTGAAAGTTCCAAGCTGAGCCAATAAATATGTATACATGCCAACAAGGAAATTATAACCCCAATACAAAATACCACGATTAAGTACTGACCTTTTAAGACGTCCCCTCGTCAACCTATCCATACTAAGAAGCCTATAAGAATGACCAAATCTGTATTTGCATTTTCTTGAATAATAATAATAATTAAAAAAATGTGTAGTTGTGCATGACCATTAGACACAGTTTTAAAGCTTTAAATGGCACTTTCCTTTGGAAACAATCACAAATTCTCTTTAGAAGCGTGAAGATTACATTTATACACATTCTTTAAATCAGAGAGAAGGTATTAGCCCAAATATCTACAGCAGAGAGCACAGCACAAATAGCCCATTAAGATATAAGCTGAGAAATATTGCAGGGAATAAGAGACTATTTTACACAAATCAGGGGCGTCCAAGGTTTAGAATGAGCAAAGAAAGGTATATAATCTATATGAATGTGCAGTTAGATTTGTGTTAAGAAATAAATTTTTTGTGCATATGGCAATTTATGTGCTTAAATGAGCTTTAAAAAGCTGTCAGTAACAAGACAAGGTGCATTCTTGATACCATGCTGAGGGTTAAAACACAGGGAATACAGGATACACACAAGCTAAGGAACACATATAGGAGCAGTTCTTCCTCGATCCCTGTGTGCAAACGTATTTGCAGGGTCAACGTGATGACGCCTGCTGATAGTTTAGCCTGCTCTTTATACGGGCTCCATGAGGAGCTCTTCTATGTCAGATCCCTCCAGCTCACGGAACGCAGTGTGAGAGCCAATCACAAACAGCGTTGCTCCTGGGAGGATGTATGACAGCAGGAAAAATGGGTGTGAAAGGAAAGAATAACAAAGAAGGTTTTTCTTACAGTTTTAGGTTCCACCTTTACAGAGGTTAGCATTGCAGACAGCAGTGGAATATGTTAAATAATATTTCCAAAATCATAGAAACACAATAAGAATTACTGATATTTTTTAACAAAGACTCAGAAGAATAACACAGAACAAGTACAGTGAGGTTTGGCTTACCCAGAACCCAAAACACGGCAGCTCCAGCTCCAGCCAACCAGAACACAGGCAGAGAAACGGCTCCAGCCAGACTCATCTGGTGAGGGACAGTCAGCTCTCTGCCTGGTTAACATTAAAATTGCAGGTTTGAGAACACATTAATTATGACAGTAATTAAAAGGTGCACCATATGCAATAAAAATCAAATATGTTTTATTTTCTCAGACTAAATCCTGACATAAATTTTGTTTATTCACTAAACTGACATGTGCTTTATTCCCTTTTTGTTGAACTCTAGTAGAGATCAACAATAAAAATACGTAGTTGGAAATAAGCACAATAGATTGCTTCATTAACCTGTTGATTTAATTTCTATTCACAAAAATTAAAAGAAGCTAATTAATTAATTAACGTAACCAATATTCAAACCAAAGGTTTGGTGTTTAATTATTCAAGCCAGGTTTATTTTAAAGTAGCTGCCCACAAACATTTATATTATTTGCAGGTGATTTAACAAGCAGGTATTTCTGTAAAGGAGTGCAAGTTGTTTGAGGCACTTTTACTCACCAAGCACAACCAGTTTAGATTCCAATGATTTGAGGTGAATGATGTAAAAGGCACCGGCAAACACAGCCAAGGCAATCAGTAGCATGGGCGAGCTGATGCTGAAGAGGGGAAACATCAACTGTCCAATTAATCATTACAGTACATCAGCTAAAAGTATTAATTATTTTACACTGTTTCCCTTTAGCCCCTGCAAGCAGCGGGTGAAAATGTTTTCACTGACAAACCCCTGCTTTGGGCTTACATGCAGTAGAGGATAAGCCCCAAGAAGATGAAGGTGTAGTTGCTGTTGTAAATTTCCACATTTTTCACCACCCTCTGGCACAACTCTCCAAAGTTGCGGGGTTTTGAAAACTTGCGCTGGTCTACAAAGCTGGCCCATGGTCGAATGGACAATCGGCGCTTGTCGAACCACTCTTTAGCCATGCTGGCTGAGAAGCCTTTGGGAAGCCAGAGCCTATGGAATAAGATGAAGACATTAAGAACTGGATACATTACGAAGAATTAAGACATACACAACATTTACATTATCACTTGGTGGCTCAGTAAGCTGACAAACATTAGTAACAGATTTGAGAGACACAGACACACGTCAATTCTACTGTGTGATAAATCAGAGACGAATAACATTAAAAAATAAGAACATTTTAACTCGTACTTTGCCAGCATTCCTGCTCCTCCTGTGCCAGTTGGATGAGCACCCTCAGCAGTGAACAGATCTCCCGCCTTGCTGTCCATGTCTACTAGACAGTTCTCCCCCTTTGGCACTCCAGATGTCATGTACAGACTCTGCTGTGAGACAACTGCAAGGGAGGAAACACAGAATTTAAATATCATTTGTAAAACATTTTAACTACTAATGCTAAAGTCCCTCTAGAAGCAAATCTTACCAATGGACTGCAATCATGAAATTCCACCAAGCGCTTATCTAGACAGTTATTTTGAGGCATTATCTTATTTTAAGGGTCACCAAAATGTAAAAAATGCATGTATAGAATCAAAAAGCTACTTTCAGCTGCTCCCTTATTCACAATGGGTTGCTACAGTGGGTAGCTCTGCATGTTTGATTTGGCAGATTCTTTATGCCGGATGCCCTTCTTGACACAACCCCAAAGGGATTTGTGCCTCCTCCTGGGATTGAAACGGGGATCTTTCTCTTGTTAGGTGAATGTGTAAACAACTACACGGTGTACAGCCATTCATTTTTTAGTTCTATGCAGGGTTTACCCTGACTTAACACAGGTCCTTGGGGGTGACCCTGAACATTAATGTGATCAGTTACACAAAGTAAAGGCTAATAAAGGTGTTAACCTTTTGTTTTTTGTTATTCCTGACCAGGTCATAAAAATGTGTTTTAAGCTTGACTATATTAAACCTCAATAAACAAAACTGATTCAAACTTATTTGAGGGGTGCCAATTTGTTTCTATATGCAGGGGGAAAAAACCTGCTATGAGACTGTACACATGGTTGGGTAGACATGTGGCTTGTACCAGGCAAAATAAATAAATAAATAAATAAACACCCAGTTAATTATGGTGTTGACTCACGTCGGGTATTAACTCTGTTTATATTTAGCAACAGAAGATGTTTTAAACCATCATTTTATAATACCAAATTCTGAGGATCATGCTGGCATATTCTGTCTTGCTTGAGGAATGAAAGTTAGTAGAACTAAGACAGAATACATGTGTGTGAATGAGAGGGAGACAGATGTAACAGTAAAGCTGCAAGGAGTAGAGGTAGTAAAGGTGGATGAGTCTACCTGGGGTTGACCATCCAAAACAATGGACAGTGCACAAGAGAGGTGAAGAAGAGAGTGCAGGCAGGGTGGAGCGGGTGGAGACGAGTGTCAGGGGTGATTTGTAAAAGGGAAAGTTTACAAGATGGTAGTCAGACCTGCTATGACGTATGGTTTGGAGACAATGGCACTGACAAAAAGACAAGAAACTGAGCCAGAGCTGGCGATGCGAGTGACCAGAAGAGACAAGGTTAGAGAAGCAAGTCTGACATGGTTTGGACATGTTCAGAGGAGGGACAGTGGATATACTGGGCAAAGGATACTGAAGATGGAGCTGCCAGGCAGGAGGAAAAGAGGAAGACCTCAGAGGAGGTTTATGGATGTAGTGAAGGAGGAAATGCAGAAGATTGGTGTGACAGAGGAGGATGCTGTCTATCTCCAGATAAATGGTTAACTAAAGTATTTATTCAAAACCAAACACCAGTCATTTATTGGGTATAGCTTCACAGTAAGTTGCTTTGAATATTACTACAATCTCTGATTCTAGAACATGTAAATATAAACCTATCTGTACCTGAATCAGCTGACAAAAGCATAAATTTCAGTAATCAGTTTTTAATGATTTAAAGTTGGAGCTGCAAATTTAAGTTAAAGAGTAAACATGGCTAGTTATAAAGGACAGCCACTGTATGAAGTTCCTGACTAACAGCAGTTATATGTCTGCATTTCTCCACCCTGTGATCCCCGCAGGCCGAAGACGAAAAAGACTGAACTTAGCAGAGGAAAAGGTTCGTCAGCAAAAGGGCTTGGTCAATGCCACATCACTAAACACACACACCCGGATATTCGACAACACTGCTTCCAGCAAAAACACACTTATTTGTTTGGTTTTTTTTTTTTTACATTTATAAAGTATCTTAACTGGATAGCCTTTTTAAACCCTGATATGTGCACTACACCATTTCTCCCAGGTGTTTTAAAATAACTCTGCTGGTTGTTCACATACTGTCGCAGCTAGCTTCTCTGCTAATATCCACTCCAGTCGATTTGATCGTATCGCGACTTTACACGCCTATTAAAAACGAAGCGGTACGAACTGTCAGAGTTAATTAAATATACTCACAGCCGAACAGGAGTTTAACAGGACTGCCTCAGACCTATTGTTGCTGTTTTAGTTCACGGATGTGATGTGGATGTTATTTGCCTTCCTGCAGCTGTCTTGGTTTCAAACACCGCCACCTACTGGCAGCATCCAGCAATCCTCCTCTTGTTGAGTGTAGCTTGCTGCAACACAGATTCTCTTCTGCTTGTTTGCTTACAGACGGTTCACCACAAAGCTCACTTAAAGCATTGCTATGTCATTACTTTATTTTTCACGTCGCAGCTG
>VUQS01031804.1:36521-49543 GCA_015108495.1 Heterochromis multidens | reverse complement strand
AAATTAGAGGTCATCCAGGTCTTTATGTCTTTAAGACAGTCATGCAGTTTAACTAATTGGTGTGTATCATCTGGCTTCATGGATAGATAAAGCTGAGTGTCATCTGCATAGCAATGAAAATGTATGCTATGCCTTCTAATGATACTGCCTAATGGAAGCATGTATAATGTAAACAGAATTGGTCCCAGCACAGAACCCTGTGGAACTCCATAATTAACCTTAGTGCATGAAGAAGACTCCCCATTTACATGAACAAACTGGAGTCTATCAGATAGATATGATTCAAACCACTGCAGCACGGTACCTTTAATACCTACAACATGCTCTAATCTCTGTAATAAAATATTATGATCAACAGTATCAAACGCTGCACTGAGGTCTAGTAGGACAAGCACAGAGATGAGTCCACTGTCAGAGGCCATAAGAAGGTCATTAGTAACCTTCACTAATGCTGTTTCTGTACTGTGATGAGTTCTGAAACCTGACTGAAACTCTTTTTTAGGTGCTAACAAGTTTTGTAGAATTATTATTGCTCTTATTGTATTATTTTATTTACTTCTGAGCTTAGAATATCATCAGCTTTGATTTAAAGTAGCCTAGCTTTACAGAGATAATAGTTTTTACCACTAGATGGCAGTAGAGGCTTTGGTAGGTCATTCAATCCACAAAAACTACACCTGTCACTACACTACACCAATTGTTTGGCCTCCCATAACTAACCACATTGGACAACATGTGTGCTGCAAGAAACTGTTAATAGCTCCTTTAGCAAGTTAGCAAGGAAACCCTTTATTATGGAGAGAAGAACTCATACTATGTCCAGTTTAATAAAACACAATATAACAGACTAGTCAAATGGATCTGATGATAGACAGTTTGTGTGGTGAAAGACAGGGGAATAGTTCCAAGCAGGTTAGATTAAGACTGTGGCAGAGAGGCAGGAAATTCTATGTCTTTCTTGGTTGTTAGCTAAGCGTGTTTGAAGTTGAAGACGTCCAGGAAGAGCGCAGCAAACTGCAGAGGGATGTCAGCATACATGAAACAATAAAAGACTGGCAGCACAAAACAGTATGTTTTTGGATTTAGAAATTAAAGGCCACAAAATATCCTAGCCTAAATGAGGAATTAAGACTTTCCTGCTTTTTTCGGAAACCCAAATATATTGTTTGTTTGTGATGTACATTTGTTCTTTGTGACTATTGCTGCTGTTTGTGTGGTTGTGTACACCTTGATTCCAATTGGTGGGCCGCTGCTAGAAAAGGGCCTTTAGCTCCAAGCAATCAGTTTAACTCTCTGACCAAGGGCTGTATGTTGAGAAGCATCAAAGTATTTCACTAAACATAGCCATGCCATGAGACTAATTCACAGATGTATGTTGATTTTAGCATGTTATCTGAGTGATTCTGAAACAATCTCCAGATGTAGTCTTCTGATGAGTGGGTGGTCATCCTGCCAATGGAAATAGTGTGACTCTGGATTTATCTTATCTCTGAATGAAAAGGAGCTGAATAAAATCAAAAGCAAACTACAAAAAAAACTGATGGTTGTATAATCAATGGAGAAGAGCAATAGACAGTGTCATCAGCATAAAAATGATACAAAGCATTTTGCCATCTTTTTCAGAAAGGATTTGCATAAATAGAGAGCATACTGTGTTTTGATATGAGGAGGAGATACCAAGGTGGCAGATTGAACTGCGTCAGGTGGGCTAGCCCTTAAACTAAATGTTAAAGTAGTAGATGCCTCTGGATGTTAAGGTGAAAGCAATATTTGTGACATTGTTGCATGATTTGCAAAGATTTTTTTTTATTTTTTTTTTTAGGCTAAACAACATAGCTACACACACTTACATGACCGCAATTAGAAACAGTAGGTCCCTCTGGGAGAGAGATTTATGAGCAGGTGTATGTGTTTGTGCTACACTGGGGCAAAGTAGTACAGTGTGTGTGATACCATTATTTTCACAGAAGAGCTTCATTTGTTGCTCCTTCTGAAGTAATTAATTTATTCATGGCAGTTAAAAATAAAACCAGGAGAGGACCCTTGTGAGAATATGAAGGCAGAAGAAGGAGTTTGAAGGGTGTCAAAACATCTGCTCGTTACACTTCAGAGCAACATCCACTAATATTCAAAAACAGAAAATGTTAGTTTATGGACTTCTAGTAGTGGTACATATACTGTTTTTTTCTACTTTCAGTTTATTTGTCAGCTCAGTGATCAAGACATGTTTCCTCCTTGAGGAACAAGAGCTGAATTTCTAATGTTGATGCATGCATGAATTGCCCTTTTTGATTATTGATTAATGTGGGTCAAACACAAACTTTCAGATATTCATATAAAGGAAAAGTAAAGAAAATTTTTATAATATTAATAAGAGATTAGGGCACCTTTAGTATTCATAAATAAAATTTCCTACTGCAATAAAGTCTAATGCTGGGAAGGTGAATGTGGTTAAAACCCAAATTTTTAAAGTGCACATTTGTTATGCTTTTTAAAACATGAATAATCACCCAGTGCAAGGATATGGCCAGTGCTTGTTCTCTGGGTAATGATGCAGAATAAAATTTTAAAAAAGTGTAGAAATTCTGACCTTGAGTCAGTGAATATCATAAGGTAAACAAGCACCAGTGAGAAAAAGCATTCCACTTTAAGAAAAGCATGGCTTTTCTTCTTAAAATACCCTTTGCACGTCAACATGATACCATTTAAAATGATGAATACTTTGAATTAACCTTAAATTAGATTCCATTTCATAAAATGGCTTTAGGTGCATTCATAATCCTCTAAATCAAAGTGTGTTTGTGTGTGTGTGTTCTTCCAAATAACCAAAGCTTTTTTCTAACTTCTCATAGTTCTTGAGACTCTCTCTCTCTCTCTCTCTCTCTCTCTCTCTCTCTTTCTCTCTCTCTCACTCTTTTTTTTTTATGTCTTCCAGCCCTGAGTTGTGACAGCTCAGGTCCCTGCAGTCCCCCCCGCATGTCAGTCATTTTCCAGAAACACCCTCAGATCACAACATTCCATTTATTCGGTAAGTGTTTGTGATCGCATGTAATTTGGTTTTCTCTCCACTGTCCCAGTGTTGATGGCAGCTGATGAGGTCTTAGAGAGCCAAGCCTTTTATTCTCCTGAGATCATGTCCCAAAACAGCATCTGGCCATGCCTCACAGCCAAACACACACACTCACAGTCTGTCACACAAACTGCCACATGCACGCCGAATATACTATATTTAACTAGTTCAGTTCTTCTCACTGCAGCATTAGCTCTAACTCTTCATCCATCTGCAGTCATTCCATTAACTTTCACTGCAGTCTGTTGTCTGCTGCTTAAAATCTCAGTGCCATGTAATTTCAGTATTGCAGGGGCATATGGTCTCTGATAAAATGATATTATGTTGTGCCATACGAGAGGGAGAATCCAAATCAATTCATAAATATCACTCAGTGAGGAATTTGTCTTTCTAAAGAGATACACACAACATGAAAACAGTGAAATATACAGAACTGTAAATGATTAACACTGCATGAGACAAGCTGGAGAAGAACATAAGATTTGTGATGAGATTTTTGTGCAGCACTCAGCTTTTAAGACCAAGTTTCCATTCTGTAAAGATGCTAATGAATTCCCTACCTCAGCTACCATATTATCTCAAATATAGCCTACAGCAAATGGCTGAGCTATACTCACAATTTGTTAATAGTCTGGATTTTTTAAATTATTATAATGTTATTATTTATCTGCACTATTGAGAGAAGAGAAGAGAAGAGAAGAGAAGAGAAGGTTCAAAGTTGTGAAGAAGTGAAGTTATTAGTATATCCACAAATAAAAATCCAGAAGAAGTCTGCATATCATTATAACCTATCAAGTTTGCTGGTGCCTCTTCTCCCACAAAATAGTGGCGACCCTTAACAAGGTTATTTGAGATCTAGTGTGGGCAAACAATGACCATAAAATTACTGCAAACATCTTGTGCTGCACAATCCAACTATTCAAAAGTCCAATATTTACCTAATTATATCGTAGATTTTATGCACTCACTGTGCTCTCATGGCCCTGCAGCACACAGAAAAAGTGCTGCTGCTGTCTGCATCCCTTCTTTCTAGGTATATCTTTCCAAAATTTTAGGTTTATGAAGACAAAATTCTTTTTAGTACAAAATAATGAAACCCTAAGGCAAAAGTAAGTCAGCCACTGCTGGTATTACAGCTAACACAACACAGATCACAAATTTGATTCAATAAACCACAGAAAATAGTGTAGTTAATTAATAAAATTCTTTCATTTTAATTTGGCCAGCGTTTTTGACAAATCCACCATAATGGGATAATTCAGACCAAACTAAAGTGTCAGTGCTCTAGTGTGCAGCTGTCATGTTGCAAATGAACTGCAGGCACCACGGGTGCCGAAGTCGTAAATTGAATACATTGCTTATTTACAGCTTTGTGACAGTGTTCTTCTTTTGCTTTTCTTGGAGCACCAGTGTGACTTTTTGCCATAATAATTGTTTGATATTCCTTGTTGTTCTCCATTGTTCCTCTTGACTGAAGTGGCAACAGTTGATTTATCTAGTTTCTTTGGAAATGTCCCCAAATCAGCAGTCAGATTCCCCTTTTGTGTAAGAGCACCCAAATCCTGAGACAGAAAGCCTGGGTCAACAGATAGTTGATAACCAGCGTGATATGCATTATCTCTGAGTACATTAGCTGGCTGGGCAAAACATAAAACCTCAAAGAAAGCCTGAGAATGTTGAACTTGCTTGTCTGCATTTTATCTGCTGAACAACCAAGTATATATATAAATGGTTTGCCGCTTCAGGCACGTTTCATGTGTCAAGCTTTCTCTTTTATGACTTTTAACACTTCTAATAAATCATAAATTAGTAATTAAACTTTGTAAATTCATATATTGCTCTTAGCAAACAATGAAATGATAATTAATTTGTGAAATTTAAAAAAGTATTGCTTATGAGTTACATATTTCACTTAAAATTTCATAATATTTTATAGAATGTACGATATTAGAAAACCACAATAACGTTTAGTCATCATTAAAGAATACATAATAAAAGGTGGCATTACTGATCAGTGAGTCCTTTTTCATTCTCACAGCATCAAATGTTCAGTGGCATAGAAATAAAGAACAGCAGCTAATTTAAATCAAAACGCTTTGTTTTTTCAGTTTTGAAAACTTTTGATTGTAAATGATTCATTTAAAAAATTTAATGGGAATTTATATGCCCTCTTGCAGCGCACATTATCTACATGCCCCAGTGTGTCCTAATACCACCCATCACCTAACGCTGACCCTAACACTAACGCCTGGCCAGTCCTCCACCCAACATCCCAGATGCACAAGACTTGCTGACCTTCAGCAGGCACATAAGGTGCCATTCAACATCGGCCCTAAGCTGATCTCACTCTCAGCTCTTTAACCAAAAACACAACCTCTTCCAAAATGATACCATGCAGTTGAGGTGCCTAAACCAAACCAAACAGCTAGTAAAAATGAAAATAAATAATGAGTGAAATGGGGTATCAGTATCCAGGTTCACGGTCTGGTGACTTACATCACCGCCACCCCACCTGCCTACTCATATGCCCTTTGAAAAAAGTATTACAAGCAATTACCAATTTTAACTTTACAATAGCTATCCAATAATCTTTACAGATGCATTATAATGATCAGTTACAGCGTTACAATTTTACTGTACCAATCTTCATTTGAAAACATCCCAAATATATTAGAATTTTCCACTCTATTTATTCTATTGTGCCAGCTGAAACTGTCAACTCTTTAACAAACACCAAGACAAAAGATTCCAAATATTGTCTGGTTCCTGGTCTTTATATACAAATCTCTCTCTCTCTCTCTCTCTCTTCTTTACAGTATTGTAAATGCCACTTTACAGATTGGTTTTTGACTGGCAGTAAAATTTTACAACAAATTTAATTTAGATTCTGGAATTACTGAGTTATGAAAGTTATCATGGACATGAAGCCTATTTTGTGAAAACATATAAATGACTGAGATAGAAACGGTCGCAAGTTTGTTAGAATGCTTTTAGCATTAGCATTTAGCTAAAACGGTTGCTCTTTTTGAGGTGCATTTGTAAAAGGTACAAGCCTGAGTGTGGAATCCTAGTTGTGTTGCTTTATTTGACAGACAGACTTACAAATGAAAATAACTGTTTACTGAAGTTGCAAGTCATTGGTTAAACAGGCAACTAATGGAAAGTCATTTTGGGATCTGTGTAAGTGCATAAATCTTTGTCACTGTATTTTAAATGTCTTTCATTCGGTGTCATTTGTAATAGGAGGGTAAGTCAAAAACGAGTCACAGTTCTAATTATTTGGGGGATTTGCATATTGTGATGACAATTACAAACAAAGTGTAAGAAATCAGCTTTTTTTGCAAATGTGAACTGCATGATTATAGCTGAGCTCTTAGGCATTTCAGCTGGACACTGCAGCCGAAGGACTGTTAGCTGAGGTCATTTATCAGCAGCCAGCTACCACAAGCAGAGGCTGGGCACTTTCTATCCCTGACCTATGTTCTCTATAAACTGAGACAATGTCCTACTAACGCTGGGTTTTATTCCTCAAAAAAAGTCTCTCTATCACTGCTGAATTGTTTGCTTTTCTTTCCCTGGAGGGAATGAATTGTCCTTGGATCCTCCTGCAAATTCAGACCAGCACCAAGGAGAAATAACTCTAAAGACGTAAAAACAGAAAGAGGAAAACGTAATGCTAACAAGGTTTATACAATGGGTAGTGCAAGCCAAGAAATCTGTTTGGTCAGATAAGCATTCTTACCATGTTTTATGTGATCCTTAACCACATTAAACCCAGCTGAACAGAAATGAAAATGGTTGCTAGGAAGAGCTAATGTGCCTGTTGGGAAGATATATACTATGCATGCATACACTCATAAATACGTATATATACACAATATGTGTATTTATGTATATATACATAGACATAGCTTAAACAGTTGTTTATCAGCATTTACTCAGGTAAATGGGAAATCATGGATGTCTGATGATTCCTTCACCTTTGTGGATTTGTAGTTACATAAACACCTTCCATAACCACCAGCCCCCATCTCAATGTAATAATTTTGATGACAATTCCCATGCCAATAATTACATCGTGATTAAATACAATTTCAGTTGAAATTCTTCATGGTCTTTACGTAGAAAGACTGCCATGACAAGATTCATCATAAGAAGACATTTTTTAAAGGCAAGGCTGCATCTTACACTAAAATTAAATAAATAAATAAATCTATTCTATAGAGTTATTAACAACCAACAAATTGTATGAGACAGTTTTCTGATTAATCAGTCACTTGCCATCTAATCTTGCAATGTATGGAAAGAATTTTTGTCTTTTAATTTTCTACATTCCCGTAAAAGAGCATTAGTTATTATATGCAACTTGCTTGAACTTGCTGACCATCCTATGGGCTGATGTTGGTATTTTTCTGCATGTATACTGTATTTATTATGGCATGCTTATGGTGGACACACAGCTATATCACCTTCCCTTTGTACATCGTTAGCTGGTGACACAACATCATTTCAACAATTTGGCTGACTGTGTACATACATGTGTCTCCATTATACCCAATTTCACTGACAAGAAAGCAGGAATATGGTATAACTGCTAGAAGCACAACATCTTGAAGGCTAGATATACTGGAGTTCACCATCTGCTTGTTAAGCCCGTGTTTTGGCACTCAATAAAAATACAATAATGTTTACTCTTTACTATTCAACACAGTATATATTTCAATCTCTCAAGTTAATGGTTTTTCAAGTGAAGTGGCCACATTTGCAAATAACAATTTTGCTCCTGCAAATGAACTCAACTCCCTGATGAGGTGAAAAGTCTACCAGCCTTGACAGTGGGGAATGATTTCACACTGGCTCCTTATCATATCTTATACACACTCTAGCACAAGCACACATAAACACACCGGCTGTCACTGCACTCATGACTGAATATGTGAATGTCAGAATCGTTCAATGAGAGAAGCAACAACAGGGAGATGCTGAGCATCTGGGGAGGCTGTAAGGAGAGGTAAGAGCTTCTCCTTCATTGGATAGACTGACACACTTTATTATTTCTCTGCCTGTTTCTTTCTATATGCCTCTCTCTTGCTACAAAATTTTTTTTTAAAAAAGTGTATTAGCATGAGTCTGTAATGGCAATTTTAACGAAGCAAATGATATAACTGAAAATAATAATAAGACTGCATGATACATAACATACTAAATCTACATGCAAAAAAATCAGTGTAAACATTATGTGTCATTGTATTAATTGATAATTGTATAATTAATAATTGTATTAATGTTTATTATATATATTTATTGTATTCTTTAAATACTTGGTATTCTTACATGTTTTACAATCTACAAAACTAATATTAGATATGCTTTTTCTCTGAGCAATTGCCTTATAAATGGTCTCATTATATAGAACAACAACACATTAACACCTTTAAAGCACCCATATGTTGAAGACGGTGTAAACTGGTCAATATACAGTACAGACATATGTACAGTATACATTATATAGCAAAGCAAAACACGGTTCTAATAATATAAAATCTGTCTTCGTGTTGGAAATTAATCACGCAACGGTGCATATATGTATGCAAAAACACCTCATACGCAATGTGTAATGTGACTGCAGATACATTCATACCTGTTGTACAGTTTATACTGTATAGTGGGTTTACAGTGTCTCATTAAAGAGCTGTTTTCACTTGGAGCTGATGGCAGGTGAGGATGGCATCTGCAGATATTTTTATATATTTTCACACAGCAGGAAGTAGCTTGGTCTTAACAATTAAATTGATAGAAGCTTTTTTACACGTTTCCATCCTTACAGATAATGAACTACATCAGAGAAGTATTCAGATGCTCTAGCCTGAAAGAAAAAACTTAAACAAACACTATAATGAAATTATTTTAAATTATATTAAAGTCTAAAAAAAAACAAAAAACATACAAAGTGAATAAAAAGATGAAGTGCTAAAATTTAACTTGGATCACAACACTGGGTTTGAAAACGCTAATACATTAAAGTGTTTTTCAACTAGTTCAGAAAAGAAAAGTTTATGAACTACATGAAAAAATGCACCCAATTTCCACTATTTCCACTGTCACCTACTGACTCTCCTCTATGTACACAATAGCACAATGTTTCTCACACAGTGGGCAAACACCACAAGAACTCACTGTGAACCAGGTACTTAATTAGAAACAGGGTCTTTATTGCACTCAAGCAAAAAAAAAAAAAAAAAATCTTGAATACTGCAGTCAAGCTTGAAAACTCCAGATTAACAAAACCATGATGATGATATAGTCAGTAGACCAGGCAGGAATGAAGAGGTTTTCTTGAGTTGATTAATGGTGAGTTTCAAGGCCTGAATGAGCAATAAGTAATCCAGATTCTGATTAAAGCTTTGTCAGGCTATTGGCTTCTTTAATCAATGTTTTGTGAGCAACACCAAGTTAGAAAGATTTTCTTTTTTTACATGAGACTGGCAACAATTTAGACCTAATAGAGAGATGGAGGCACTGAAGATAGATTTTCTGAAGCATAGAGACATGGAGTACAGTGTATTCTAGACATGTCAGGTGTCAGGACGTGCCTGTGTGACTTTTCCTATTCTGTATCGCCCACCATGAAAACTGAGCTAAAGCCAACAGGGCTCAGACAAACCACTGACAAAAGCTGTCAGGTTCTCTGGCTAATTAAAACCTCAGTTTCACTCTGTTCCCTGATCACTCCTCACAAAGACCCTTGAGTGGCATCAATGAGCACGCTCAGGCTTAAGTGAATGTTTACCTCCCCTAATGACTATCTGTCTCAGTGCTGAGTAAATGCGACTGCCTCAGTTCTTTCCACCACTTGTTGGGGTTACACTGAGTCATGCAGGGATGAGACCTCATCTCCAGGTCTGTGTACCAGCTGTTTGATGACACTAGACTATTTGCAGGTTGTTATTATTTTGATGTGTGTAATGATTGCTGGACACCATGATAGCTCAGTAGCACATTGTTACTTATCGCAAGGAAGAAATATATCAGGGCTTCACATCTCTCCTTTGTCTACTTGGAGCTGCATTTTATTTCCAACTTAAAAAAATTTATTCAGGTGGATGGAGGAATCTCAACTACAAGAATGTGAGAATGTAAAAATGGATGTGTCTTTTGTGATTGCTCTGTGATTGACTTGCTTAGAGTTTTTTCTTGTCTGCTGCCCAGACCATGCTTCAACAGGCTACATTCACCCAAAATATTATCTAAAAATGGTTTACCAGTGAAATTATTAGTCAGGCATAGCAGGGTATTTGTTATTGAAAGTTTGACATGAGTACTAAATTACAATGACATGTCCATCCATCTAGCTATCCATCCATTTTCTGCTGCTTATCTGGGTCCGGTTCTAAGCAGGAACACCCAGACCCCCCTCTACTCGGCCACCTCTGTGTACTCCCGGAGAGGTGACTTAATCTCTCCAGCATGTCCTGGGTTTGCCCCAGGGCCTCTTCCAAGTGGAACATGCTCAGAACATCTCACCTATCTTTTAGGAGGCGCCCAAGAGGCATCCTGGTCCAAACTACCTCAGCTGATTTCTTTCAATGTGGAAGAGCAGCAGCTTTACTCCGAGCCCCTCCGAAATGACCACGCTCCTCACCCTATCTCTAAGGCTGAGCCTAGCGACCCTTCAGAGGAAGCTCATTTCTGCCGCTTGTATTTGCAATGTTGTTCATTCTATCACTACTCAGAGCTCATGACCATAGGTGGAACATAGATCGACTGGTAAATCGACAGCTTCGCTTTCACGCTCAGGTCTCTCTTTACCACAACAGACTGGTAAAGAGTCTGTGCCACTACTGATGCTGCAACAGTCAGTCAATCTCCCAGTCCACTCTTCCTTCACTTGTGAATAAAGCCCTGAGATACTTAACTCCTCCACTTGGGGCAATAACTCATTTCCGACCCAAAGTGGGCACTCCAATGTTTTCAGACTGAGGACCATGGCCTCAGACTTCGAGGTGCTAATTCTCATGCCAGTCACATCACATTCAGCTGCAAACCACCCCAGCGCAAGCTGGAGGTCATTGCTCGGTGAAGCCAATAAAAGCACATTATCCGCAAAAAGCAGAAACGAGTTCCTAAGGCCACCGAACCAGACACCCTCCACCCCTTGGCTGCGGCTGGTTGGGCAATCTCCCCCACACCCTCAAATATCCTCAAGCAGATAAAGAGCTGCTCAAGCATTCCACAACATCCAGAGCCTCAAGAAACTCAGAGCGAATCTCACCCACCATCCACCCCAGGAGCCCTTTCACACCTTCAGAATAGTAGCCGATCCACTCTACCTCCTGAGCAACATGAGTCTAAAATGAGCTGGTTCAGCTTTGGTGATGTGTGGAGATATTTTCTGGTGATAATTAACTACCTCGGTGACCTCAGCCCCAGTGATGAGTGAATCATCCCCTTTGTCCCCAGACACTACTTCCACTTCAGGAGATCCTTGAAGTATTCCTTCCACCCCCAACTATTTCCTCAGTTGAGGTCACCAGAGTCCTGACTCCTGAGTCGTCTGAGGATTTGCCAGAATCACTTTGAGGTCGACTGACAGTTGTACTTTCTTTTTCACTAAAAAACAGAAAGTACACCCTTTCTTTTCTGTTTTTTTTTATTATTTGTTGCCTTCACTATTTTTACAGCTCTATTAAAGCTACATAGTTGGGGCAATGATAAGATGAGTTACAGTATTATTACAGAATGTTTTGCTGATGGCCTGCTTAAAGTTTTGAAAACGCCACCTATTTTGCTCTGTCCCCTCTGGCTTCCCCAGACATGTCACATCTAATGTGGAAGAAGCTACACACAAACAGTGTTCATTACAAGTTCAGTTTCATTCAATTCAATTCAATTCAATTTTTATTTATATAGCGCCAAATCACAACAGTTGCCTCAAGGCACTTTATATTGTAAGGTAAAGACTCTACAATAATACAGAGAAAATCCCAACAATCAGATGACCCCCTATGAGCAAGCACTTGGCGACAGTGGCAAGGAAAAACTCCCATTTAACAGGAAGAAACCTCCGGCAGAACCAGGCTCAGAGAGACGCAGCCATCTGCTGCAACTGGCTGGGGGTGAGGGGAGGGAGACAAAGTTTCATAGGTCCAGTTTTCACCTATCCCCTTATTAAATCATAAAACAGTAGTGTAATTTATCTTCAAACTAATTTAATGAACCAAAAAAAGAAACAAACTTTAACCCACAAATTGGTAACTAGCTAAAAAAAAAAAAGGAAAAATAATGAATAAATAAATTAAAAGCTAAATTTAATTGTAACAAGCTGGCCCAAAGTAGGCTAGTCTTGCATCACCTCCAAGACAGGGAGTCGCCAGTCGCTCTTCCACTAAAAGCCAGAACATATTAATAACATTAGTGCTGCTGATTAAGAGTATTTGTGAACAACTGGAACAAAATGGCAAAAAATAAGACTTGAATAGGTTAAAATGTGTTGACGTGACAGGCAAAATTTCCTTGAAAGTGGCATGCCATGATTTAAAAGTTCTATTTCATGTTAATTAAAATTGTGAAATCATGGGCCAACAAAGTGAAGATTCAAAAATGTGCATGTTGTGTTGGGGCAAATGAGTTTTTGGTTCATTACATTTGCAGGAACACAAAATAAGCATCACAATACATGATTGTTTCAAGATCCACTGTGAAACCGTTTTGGGTCTGGTCTCTACCAGCTCCTGGGGGAATTATATCAGTGAGGTTGTGGGTTGTTAAATCAAATTAATGAGCTGTAAAAGATCAAAATACTCAGTAGAGCTGAGGTTTGTGATAATTCTTTCTGGGTTTGTCACTAATAGTGACCTCACTGACAATACTTGATTATCTTGGATATTGTTTATTTATAAGCTGAATCTTTAAGTATAATGTTTGAGCAAATTGTAACTCTCCACCTTGGGGA
>VUQS01031804.1:10907-22006 GCA_015108495.1 Heterochromis multidens | reverse complement strand
AAAAAAAAAAAAAAAAAAAAAAAAAAAAAAAAAAAAAAAAAAAAAAAAAAAAAAGCAACACATCATGCCACGATCTAAAGAAACTCAAGAACAGAAACATAGTCAATGACATCTATCAAAGTATTACAAAGCCATTTCTAAGGCTTTGGGACTCCAGTGAACCACGGTGAGAGCCATTATCCACAAATGGAGAAAACTTGGAACAGTGCTGAACCTTCCCAGGAGCGGCCGGCCTCCCAAAATTACTCCAAGACCGCATCAATGACTCATCCGGGAAGTCACAAAAGAACTCAGAACAGCATCTAAAGAACTGCAGGCCTCACTTGCCTCAGTTAAGGTCAGAGTTCATGATTAAACAATAAGAAAGAGACTGGGCAAAAATGGCATCCATGGGAGAGTTCCAAGGAGAAAACCACTGCTGACCAAAAAGAACACAAAGGCTCGTCTCACATTTACCAAAAAAACATCTTGATGATCCCCAAGACTTTTGGGAAAATATTCAGTGGACTGTCAAGACAAAATTGACAAAAGTTGAACTTGTTGGAAGGTTTGAGTCCTGTTACATCTGGCTTAAAACTAACACATCATTTCATAAAAAGAACATCATACCAACAGCCAAACATGGTGGTGGTAGTGTGATGGTCTGGAGCTGCTGTGCTGCTTCAGGACCTGGATGAATTGCCGTAATTGATGGAACCATGAATTCTGCTCTCTACCAGAAAATCCTGAAGGAGAATGTCCAGCCATAAGTTAGTGCCCTGAAGCTCAAGCACACTTAGGTTATGCAGCAGGACAATGATCCAAAAGACACCAGCAAGTCCACCTCTGAATGGCTAAAAAAAAGCAAAATTAAGGTTTTGGAGTGGCCTGGTCAAAGTCCAGATTTAAATCAGATTGAGATTATTTGGCATGACTTTAAACAGGCTTCAAGCTTGAAAACCCTCAAATGTGGCTGAATTAAAACAATTCTGCAAAGAAGTGTGAGTCAAAATTCCTCCACATTGATGTGAAAGACTCATTGTCACTTCTTGCAGTTTGCAGTTCTTGCTGCCAAGGGTGCCATAACCAGTTATTAGGTTTAGGGGGCAATATTTTTTTTCACACAGGGTAGGTAGGTTTGGATAACCTTATTCTCGTAATAAATGAACTCATCATTTAAAAACTGCATTTTGTATTTACTTGGGTTATCCTGGTCTAATATTATTTTTTTGGATGACGTGAAACATGTAAATGTGACAAATATGCAAAAAAAACCTAAAGAATCAGGAAGGGGGCAAATACTTTTTCAGAGCATTGTATTGTAAGATTCAGATATTGATCAAACATGCTTTTTATCTTCAATGAGTGACATTAATAACTGTATTTTGACAGAAATTTTGAAAGTTACAAATTAGATCAGATTCTATGTAGAATAAAAATGAAACTTAATTTGTGATTTTGCAGAGCTCTATGTGTGTTCTTTTCAGTTCTCAATATGAACCTGTCAATGTAAGAATGTTACTAAAAAGCTGTAAAACTGTAAAGAAAATTACAGTTACAGTTACAGGCAGTTACAGGGAGAAAAAAAAATTCTTCTCTGCCTGTAATAAATCCTGACTTTGATGGCTTAATGAGTCTTGTCTTGCTCTGGTCCAGACCAATCTACACGATTGTCGTGGAAACCCATAAATAACTGCTGGGGTGACACTGCCACATGGCAAGACTTGCTTCTACAAGGACTTTGATTATATATTTAAAATTGTTTAACTTTTTATTCAAACTGTTACTGTTAATTGTTTGCAGTTTCCAGTTTCGATTGCTTCCAGCTTGCCTGCCAAGTGGACTGATGTTTGTGTTGACACAGAATTAGCTGTTAAAGAAGTTAAGCGTTTAACTCACACAGTAAAGAACAGACCAGAAAACGGAATGTAAAACTTGTTTTTCTTTGAATGTTCTGTTGTGAAGATGCATTGTACAAAGCTACAGTATGTCATACTTTGTAAAAGCCACTGCATGCATGCTGTTGACAGAAACTGTCACAAGGAGCAGGATTTTCTGTAGCTGGTCGCTCTTCAATGAGGTCTTTGATTTATTTGTGTATGAATTTGTGAGGTTAAGTGTGTATACACAGTGTGTTGGCCTGTTAACAGTATGTGCATGCCTCATTATGTAGACTGTGATTCCAGGCATTCCTGTGTGATTCCACATTGTGTGTGTGTGTGTGTGTGTGTGAGAGAGAGAGAGAGAGAGAGAGAGAGAGAGAGAGAGAAAGAGAGAGAGACATGAAGTCCCTTGTCAACAATGTTATGACAAACTGCAGTACAAAAGGGATAAGCAGCTTCCATGTCAGCAAACCCTCGTGCCAATCATGATCTTGGTCTCTCGAGTTGCCCTTGCTTTCTATTATCAGAGGTGTAGTGATATTGAAGGAAGCCACAAATCATTAATGCAGCTATTTATAAAAGTTTTTTTCCGTCTTACAATGTGCAGTATTTCACAATTTTGTAAAATTGGTCTTTAAAAATTAAAAGTTAAAATGAAGGAATGAATGAACTTTAAATGTTAAAGCTTTGCTAAAAAGGGAGAACATGAAAAATGAAACTGACAGTCCCAATTTTATACAAATTGTTAATTTAAAATTGTGTAGAGCTGTAAAAATGTTTTTTCTTTGGTAATAAAAGCAAGTAATAAGTTTAGTGAGATACATTTACGTCAAGGACGTGACCATTTTTTAAAATATTTTTCTCTGCTCTTTTAGAGATTTCTCAAAGAACACACACACACACACACACACGCACACACACACACACACACCTTTGTGGGCTTTAAATGCAAACTGGCATGGCATAAATGTATTAGTAACTTCAGAAATAGACAAAGTGCACATCTGTGTCACTGTGTCTTTTCTGTCCTACATCGCTTCAAATCAAACTAACGGCTTTTAAGAAGTGAAGCATTTACTCTGCTCAGCATCTGTTATTTTGAAATTTGATCGGATGCTTTATGCCATTCCTGCGCTTGACTTCCTGCCCTCCTCACAAGCTCTGTGCAGCTTCACATGACTTCCTACAAAAATAGACTCAGTGCATAATTTTTAGCATCTTGTGGGATTCTTCTGAAACATGCTGCGGTGGAATGATAAGCAATTGCTTGAGTGGGTGCAATCAGTTACGATGCAGCCGCCCTTAGTGGGATTCCGTGTTGGTTGTTACTATTCAGCTGTTTGCTGTGAAGCCCTAAAATGAGCCAAAGATAATGTGATTTTTTTTTAATGCTTTGCCCAAACATTTCTAACACAATGCTTGATTGCTGCCATTATTAAACGCTTTATTTATTACACTTTATTAAGTCGTTAATGTTTTAAAGAAAGAAAAAAAAAGTGGCTTCCACAAAAACAAGCAATGAACTAGCATAAAAGTTGAACAAAAAAGTAAGCTAAAGACCCTCCTTTCAACACAAAGGGGTAAGCAACACATGCAGCTCCACACGCTTCCACAGAATGGGCCCACAGGCACCATGCTGCACCTTTTCTCCCAGCCTTTGTACTCTGTCCCTGATGACCGAATGGAGACAGCCGTGCACAATTACCTGCTCCACGGGGGAAAGGCGGTACCTGAGACACAGGAGACAGAAAGAGCGAAACAAAACACAACATGCGGCACCAGGGCCATAACACATTCTTTTAGGAGAACACTAAAAAAAAAAGACAGCAATTGGTTGTTTTCTGATGAAGACAGTGAAAATGAGGATTGTCAGCATGGGTTACAGTTCTGTTTTCAAGCTTGTTTATGTGCTAAAAGTGACAGCTGTCTCTGAGAGGCAAAGGAACAAAGTACAGACAAGTGTCAAATTAAAGGAAATAACACAAGAAGTGTCTTTGTAACTAGCTTGGCTGTCATATGCCTGCATAATGGCTTCAGTGCACTTTTTTCAATTCAATTCAATTCAATTTTATTTTATTTATATAGCGCCAAATCACAACAAAAGTCGCCTCAAGGCGCACTTTTTGCATGGATTCTGCAAATTTTTGGAAAACTAATGTAGAAACTGCCTGATATTAGAAATAATTGTCAACTCATTGCACTCGTCTTCAGATTACATACATTTTTTGAGGGACTTCTTTAATTCTTCTTCTCCTTCCTCTCCTCAGTTCTGAGACACCGACTGGCTAATCGTTTGTCCTCCTCACTTTTTTTTATAACTGAAAAAACATTTCATCTCATGCCAGATGATGAGTTAACTTAGTGGAGTGGTAGAATTTTAAAGTCTGCATCCAATCGACTGACTGAATCATTCTTCCAAAAGATATGCCCTCACTTGGTGCTTTGCTGATGGTCCCGGAAAAAACATGGGAAAAAAAACAAAAAAAAAAAACAACAAAAAAACAACCATTAAACTTACTCAGTAAAACTGGTGTAACAATCTGAACTCACTTTGTTTGGCTATAGTACCTAAATTGAACAAGTCTACCTAACTAAATACATTATACAACTGATGACTTTAGAAAGTGTATAATTTTAACTCTTGATTTCAAGGTTGCATAATATAGGAGAGTGCCCCTACCAGTATCCAGCAGCTACTGCACTGTCACTAGCAATCATTTTAATAATACAATAATGAAATACTGTACCTCAGCAAGACAGCTCCCTTTTTATTATTGCTTGGGCATTTTGCCTTTTTTAGACAATGACAATTGTCAGAGACGTGGAGAGAAAGAACAGGGGAAATAATTTTCTTGGTTTTTTTAAATTTCTTTTTCTTAACATTTTTTTAAGTTGGTTGTAATTTTATTTCTTTTTTTTATATAGTCTGTCCTGCCTGGCAGCTTTTGCAATCAGAATTATGATCTGAATGCACTGTTGTGCCAAACATATTTGTTTTTTCAAGACGAGCTCTATAACCTCTCTATAGGCTCCTCTTGTTCGTGTTTTTCTTTTTCTTTTTCTTTTATCTATTTATTTATTCATTTCACATGTGTAATATAACAATGTCAATGCTTACAGGTAGGGAAAAAAGACAGACAGAAAGAAAAAAGAAAGGGGAGAAAATAGGAGAAAATATAATATGCGGTAGGTCACCAACTGCTGGGCCCCAGGGCCTTCTGGCCACGACGGAGAGGCCCGAGCCACCCCAGACTACAACCCCCAAGGGAGGAGGTCAACAACCACGCCAGAACACCCAGCCACATGCTCCAGAACCAACAGGTACCCACATCCCGGGGAGGGGGACCATGACCTTGTCCTACAGGGGCCAAGGCTCAGCAAGCCACAGACCCAGGCCAAACAAAGAGCTTTTCAAGGTGAAGAGGTGGAATATCTTTTACTGTTGAGCCAATCATCAGATCCTGAAAAACAGAGAAAACCCTACAACAATCAAGTGTTGAGGGTGTCTGCAATAAAGCCATGGGAGAGATAAAGCACACTGTATATGCCAGAGCACAGACCCTGAAAAAAAAAAATTCTGCATAATTCTGTAATCTAGAAAATCTGGATTTTCTGTAGCTCAGGAGTTGCACAATGTGGTAGTCTTTATGTGTATTCCTGAATTTCACACGTTAGCAAACTTTCCAAACTGACTGATTTGGCAAAGACAAATTTTTGTTTAGGTAGTATAACATAAAAAGTGAAAAATAGGCTAAATGAAAATGGGTAAACCGATGCTTTAATATATTAATTTCAGGCAATATGTCTTTTTAAAATTTCTCACACTGTCCTGGATAACGAATAAAACTGGGTCTGGCCATCATAAGAACACATCATTCACTCCTTTCAGTAGTATAGGTGGTTATTCTCAATAAATAGTACATGGTGTTATACCTCCACCGCCTGGAAAAGATGATGATACCAGCCGCTCACTGGACGCTGAGCTGCTGTTTCCTTCTATGGGCACAAGATGGCGTGGTTACTTTTTCTGCCAACATTCAACAGGTCTCACGGAGCAGCTGGTCACAGAAGATTCCCAACTCAAGAGGGATGTATTCTGAAACCCTGCACAAAAAAATGCTTTGAATCTGGTGTGCTAATTACAAACGCTGGCGTCATCCTACATCACGACTAACTATGGCTGCTATCCTGAAGCAGCTTGGTTTCCAGTAAGAAACCAAGAAAAAAAACAAAACTGCTCTCCCAGTAATGTAAACACTCAGATTTAACATAGCAAAAGAGCACATTATTGGCGCATTCCACAGTTTAGTGCCTATTTCATTTTAAGTAAGCCTAATCCTTGTATTTATTCTGTATCTGATTTATGTTAACTGTTCCAGTGTGGACAGAAACCTGAGCTTGACCTTTCATTTTCTCCTTCTTAAAATATTTTATATTGATGTCCTATTTTAAAATTTACACATAACAGAATTAAATAAAGTCAGTCTTATGGTGACATACTGATACTTTTCAAAACTGGAAAAGCAAATGTTAAATTAGGATCCGTTTGGTTTAAGACTAAAACAAAACAATAAAGAAGAGGAATCAAGAAAATTACACGAATTTTGTGAATACAGCATTTTATTGTGGGAAGTGTGATTTCACTGTGATACCTGGCTTCTACTAAATGTGCTCTACTGTTCAGCATAAAGTACATGATCATATCGGGTATCTCTCAGATGCACTTTTCTCTCTCTTCCCTCTTGAGGTAATTTGCGCCTCACTCTTTCGCAACAGTCTTCTGAAGCGCCACCAGTGGACGTCGTTGTTCCGCCTGGTGTCACCCAAGATGAGCTGACCTAAAGCTACACCAAGCAAGATCCGATCCGCGCGAGAGAAGAGAGAGAGAGTGGGGAGAGAAAGAAAGGGCGAGAGAGGGAGAGAGAGAGAGAGGGGGATTTTGAAAAGACCGGCAGGAGGAGCGGGACTTGCTATAAGGACACAAGCGACTCTTAAATCCATCCGCTCCTCTATTTTTACGCAAGAGATTGGAAGAAACAAACAAACCGAGACCAGCGAGTAAGAAAAGTAGCCTGTCTTCGCCGGTCTTTTACATTATTTAAAATAATTCTCAGGTAAAGTGAGCTTTTATAGATTTATTTCTTAAAAAAAAAACAAAAAACGTGTGTTATATGAGAAAATAGAGCCTAGTTTTATATCACTTGGAATTATTTTTTGCAAGCAGACGATATTAATATCTTTTTATGTCATCACCAAAATAACTTACTCTACATGCTTACTGTGTTCCCTCTCTCCTCTATAGACACACCTGGGGAAGACGGAGCTACCATGATAAGGGCTGTGGATGTTGTGCTGATTGTGCTGCTCACCGTGTCCCTGTCGTGTAGGAGCGCCTCTGGAGGGTACGGGATGAGCATGTTTGCAGCACAGACCTCTCCTCCGGATCCCTGCTACGACGAACACGGCAATCCGCGGCGCTGCATCCCGGACTTCGTCAACTCCGCCTTCGGAAAGGAAGTGAGGGTGTCCAGTACCTGCGGCAAGACACCGAGCCGCTACTGCGTGGTGACATCTGCTGAGAAGGGAGACGATAGGACCAGGAACTGTCACACCTGCGACGCCTCTGACCCCAAAAAGTATCACCCACCAGCTTATTTAACGGATCTTAACAACCCTCACAACCTCACCTGCTGGCAGTCCGAGAACTTCATCCAGTACCCGCAAAATGTCACCCTGACTCTGTCCCTCGGTAAGAAGTTTGAGGTAACATATGTGAGCTTGCAGTTCTGCTCGCCCCGACCCGAATCCATGGCCATTTACAAGTCCATGGACTATGGTAAAACTTGGGTACCCTTTCAATTTTACTCTACCCAATGCAGGAAGATGTACAACAAGCCCAACAGGGCTGTTATCACAAAGCAGAACGAACAGGAGGCAGTTTGCACAGACTCCCACACCGACATGTACCCTCTGACCGGCGGGCTCATCGCCTTCAGCACGCTGGACGGCAGACCGTCGGCGCACGACTTTGACAACTCCCCGGTGCTGCAGGACTGGGTAACAGCCACTGACATTAAAGTCACCTTCAGCAGGTTGCACACTTTCGACGACGAGAATGAGGACGACTCGGAACTGGCCCGGGACTCGTACTTCTACTCAGTGTCTGACCTGCAGGTCGGAGGGAGATGCAAATGCAACGGACACGCATCTCGGTGCGTAAAGGACCGAGACGGGAATCTGGTGTGTGAGTGTAAGCACAACACCGCCGGGCCCGAGTGCGACAGGTGCAAACCTTTTCACTACGACAGACCGTGGCAGAGAGCCACAGCCAGGGAGGCCAATGAGTGTGTCGGTAAGTCCACCCGCGGTCCTCCATTCCGGAGCGACTGTCTGACGGCGAGAGATGTTACTTGACCTGAAATTATGAAATTATAATTGTGGTGACAGAATGGGCTGATGTGTTGGAGATGTAGAAAATGTATTAACCTAATCAGGTGAATTGATAAATGTAAAGAATTAAAGATTTTCGTTATCCAAAATCGTGCATCTAAAAGTGTGTTAATAATAATAATAATAATAATAATAATAATAATAATAATTCGGTGTTATTTATGTCTGCCAGTAATTTAATTGCTTTAGTTTATTAAACGCAAACATTCCCTTTAAATAAAACCAAAGCTTAGTAATTCTGTTTAAATTAATACTTTGGCTCACGTCCACGAGCATATCTGGATTTAAGTCACATGCAACATGCAGTGCAATTTGAAAGTCCATTTAGCTCGTTGCAGGCCATAATGGAGGCTTTTAAACCACCTCAAACGGGACCACTGAGCCTAATGATCCACAGCATCATTTCTCCTTGCTCGACTTTACCGCTGCAATAAAGCGATGCCTTTTAATTTATTTGAAGAATCGTGCAAAAAACTCACCACACTGCTAACTGAACACATATTCTTCTTCTGTTTTCCCCTGTCACACAAGTATCTTCCTCAAAATCGATCGCGAAATTTAAAATGTTAGGTGTTGTGACATAAAACATAGAAATTTAGATGTATTGTTATTGGTTATATAGTTTATTTATTCATTTATAGCATGTTGCATAGAAGAAGATAAATATTACTTGCTTTAATGGTTGATAATGTGAGTAATTCAATTTAGTTTTTAAAAAGATGGATGAATGGAAAGATTATTATAACTGCTGTGCAAATTCCTTAAATTTGGATAACATAGTTAACTACATTATTCACTTAGACTGAGCAGCATAGCAATGCAAGAATAACTGAAAATCAACCTGAGAAATTGGCTAAACCCACTGACTAAGCCTTTTAAAACGTGTTACTATGTAACCGTCAGTGTTTTTTGTTTTTTTTTAATCCCAAAAAGAAACAGGTGTTACACACAAAAGAGGCAAATTTCTGATTTTATCTGCGAGCCTGCTCTTTGTGTCTGCAAGTTTCATCAGCTGCTGAGTGATAAAAGTGATCAAAGTTACAGTAGTTGTGTTTTATTACAAGCTGGCACAGATAAGTGAGCCTGTAGATTACAGATAGTGCAGAATCCATTTCAGCTGGCCAGGATTCTGTCAGTTTAAGTTATGTAGACTAAAGATTCAGAAAAGCTTGTGGGCATTTCAAACTTGCAAGAAGTCATTTAAGAATTGTTTGTGCAGATTAGTGAAATCGTCAGTTGCATCCCTAAAGCTCTCCAATCTTGGAAAACATTTAAACAAAAAGTTTTTGTTTTAGTGTTTCTGTGTTGTGATTTGTATCAAATCTTGAATGAGGATCTTTATTCACGATTCATTCTTTGGCCATGCCTCATATTTGGCTTTGTAACAAATTCTCTCTTTGCATTTTTGTTTTTAGTTTTAATTTTATTTAAATTACTGGATAGAGAGGTGTTAAAATCTTGTGGACTGCAAAAACAGCAGTGTTGCAGTAATCTGAAGTACAGCCCCTGGTGTAGGATGTCAAGGGAACAGCCAGAGAATGAAAAGGACAAGCAAAAAGATGACTGATGATAGACACTAAAACGAAACCCTCAGTGTAACTCTCTACAATCACAGAAAGACACATCCATCACAAACCAATTCAGACCCTTATATTTTCCATTCAGCTGCAGGTCTGCAGGGGGAAAGGGGCTCTATATTGTTTGACAGTCACAGCACATGTCAGCCACTCTGACACATAGCAGCTGTTTAAAAGGTTTTTGTTTGCTGGTGTTGCCCATTTCTAAAGCTCTGGGACATTCTCAGTGACAGATGTGAACATGCTGCTAAGTCAACAGAAACAGTCTAAGCTGTACATACTGTAGGAGAAAGTCACAGTTTGTCAAAGGAAGCAATAAAACCCAAGCAAAGAGTGTTTTTACTCTTTAAAGTTGTTTTATAGTCAGGTAACCCATTTTAGCCTGCATACTTTTTAAATATGAAGGTAACTAACACAAGTAACTGTTTTTTTCCCCACTTTATTCAGTTAATATTACTTATTTACGTTCAACAACAACAACAACAAAAAAGGCGCTTTTTCCCTTAAAGTGTACTTCCAAGTTTTTTAAAGAAAGAAGTAGAAAGGATTTTTAACCATGGATAATACTGTCCTGCCCCCTCAGTGTCCTTGTTTTAAATAATTTTATCAAAACTTAATCTGTCAAGCATTGAAATAACTGACCAGTTATCATTTAAAGACACAAAGCATTGAGATAATTGAAAAATGTGGTAGTCCTTGTTAATGTTATATCCATCATGAAATTAAGTAGGGGGATATTTGGAGTTTTGAAGCTTTGAATAGAAACATTATTTACAGCATGAAAAATGACACAGCTCCTGAATCATAAATAAACAATTTTATTATTTTGTTTAACCAATATAATTTAAACCTTTTTTTTTTAACCTGACCAGCAAACAAACAAACAAAAAAAAGATATGTGTTACACTGGAAGCCTGAAAATTGCTATTGTTAGGAAGGTATTTTAGTTTTTAATGTCTTGCAGGTTTTGGAAAAGTGTGTGTGTATTTATAAGCTGAAGCAAGCACCAAATTTTGGTGAGAAGTAGAAATTACAACTTACAACTAAAAAAAAAAGTGAACAATAGAAGACAGTAAGTTAGATGCAAGAGTATCAATTTGATAACTTCACATATCACACTGACATCTGAGACATGACTGTCACTGGCTCCTCAAAAAAAAAAAAAAAAAAAAAAAAAAAAAAAAAAGAGGAAAAAAAAAAAAACCCCGTT
>VUQS01031804.1:0-10887 GCA_015108495.1 Heterochromis multidens | reverse complement strand
AAAGAAAGGATCAAAAAAAAAAAAAAAAAAAAAAAAAAATAAAAGCAAGGAGGAAAAGAAAAAAATGCACGCTTGAAAGCACAAGTCTACCTGAGTTTTTTATCTTAGAGCACTTTGTTGATTACTTCGATCAGGATCTAAAAGGTAGATCAGGTGATCTTGAGTATGCATCTCGATGCATTTGGGTTATTGACCCTTCCGCATTAAATTCTAAGAATGTAATGCAATGAGTTCAATAACCTGCACCACATAGAAGTATCCTCCCTTAAGCTTTGTAGGCTGAATGATAAGCTGCTTTAAAGAAATCCTACTCAGCTGTCCCGATAAAGGAAGGTGATATTGTTTTAGTGGATGAGAAAAAGGCTCTAGTTTGAGAGTTTTCTCTGGAAAACATTTTATTTTTATGTAAATTAACTATAAATGTGATTTTTATCCCCAGTTTTCAGTTTTGTGCAATCTACTTGATGTCTTGGGTAAAAGAAGAAGAGAAAGTGTCTTGAATAATTTAGGAAGACTGGAAAGATGGCTAAAAGGCATGAGAATGAGGGTACCAGTGCCATACTGCAATGACTAGCAGGGATGGAGGGCGGGGCTGGCTGCGAGATGACAATAGTGAAAATGAAGGAGATGAACATAACCCGGGGGTGGGGTGTATGTCGGGTGGACTGGGGGGCATATGATGAAGACAATGTGTGAGAAAGAGGGAGGCAATGAAATAAAGAGGCTATACTTTTAGCCTTTTAGCCAGCACACTATTTTCTCAATTGTTCATTTTACTAGGAAGCCCTTATTGGGCAACTCAACATATGAAGAAGAAACTTTCTTTCCTTTCTGAACCCAGAGCCATATTGTTACATTAAGACTGTCGTACGTATTAGTGTTGTACATATTTGGATGAGATTCTCTCAGTTTACAGTCTTTTTCCTTTTGTTCACAAAAATTAAGACAAATTTGTCATCTTGCACCTTGTCATCATGCATAATCACACCTTAAATCACAATTAGTCTCCTGGATAGAGACCTGCTACTTTATGATAGATATGTTTGTATTTGACCTTTGCTGTCTTACATTTCACTGATATCCACTTCCAATGAATATAAATAAATATTAGCTCTAATTCAAAATAGAGATTGTTATTTTTTTGATGGGACAGGACTTTTTTACTTGAGTACTACTGAGTAGTTCCTGCAGGTCTTCCTCTATAAAGGCCTCTTAGGCTGCGTAAAACCCCTACCAACAAGGTACCATGTTGCCCTGGGTTTCAACTGTGACTATGAGTCAAAACCCAGGACAAATGGATTCTGCATAGCATTTCTTGTACCAGTCGCTGCTGCTGCTCCTGCTGCAGCTCCTGAATGGTATATATGGAAATAAAAGTAAGAACTAATGTGTTTTCTCTTCTCTCATGGTAAGTGAACACCTTTTTAAGATTACTGAAAGAAATTTAACCTTGAAGTATGCCGTAAAAGTAAGAGGGACATGCAGCCTCATTTCCAGTGGAAATTACATCCCTGTCCATATCCCTAAATCATTTTGATGATTTGTGATCTGTGCTTGTTTTGCCCCCAGTTATCAAAATCTGCACAACAGAAAGCACAAAGTATACTCAAATGTTCCCAGGTGCTGTTCAGAGGCATCTGACTGACAGACGCCTCTGAACATGTGGTTCAGCGGAGTTGGCATGGTTGATTTTTTTCTTTTTTAGCCATTAGAATATTTGAGTTTTAAAGTCGCAGCCATTGCAACAATATTTGAAGTTGCGTTCTTGCTTTGTGATGATTGGATAAAAAATCTACATCTAAAAAACTGTAAAGCAAAAATACATTAATACTTAAAATGAGCTGTTTTCTGTTAGGTGATGCATTTTTTATTCATGGATTGTTGCCCACACCTTAACAAGGTTTAAGATCATTCCAGAGCAACAACAGGGGAGTGCAGTAACAAAAATATTTCCACTTACGTTATCAGCAGTGATCAGTTTCAGGATTTTGCAAAATTTCTCGCACCCAATAAAAATATGAGTTTATTTTTTCCTTTGCTAGCCATGGTGCTTTCAGCAACCATACAAGACAAAATCCAGCTTTGAAAATTCAGAAATGCAAATTTTGCCCTCTGTCAGCTACAGTGGAATGCAGCCATTAGACATGCTGTGCTTTGAGCAAAGTTTGCCATTTCTATCCAACTACATTAGATTGAGGGTTCTCTCTTTTAATTGATTTTGTGAACCCCCCCAAAAAAATGATCCAACATCACACTCATGTGGTGCATGTTTTCTTTGCGATATTTGTTACCTTTTTGATTTTATTGTTTAGTTGTGTTGTATACAGTCAGACATATGTTTTTATGTACGTCTGTACAAAAGAAGTCCTGGTCAGTCAGTTGTCAGCTGGACAACAGAGATGTCCTACAGGCCTTTCTTTGGATGTTTCCTAGCCATTTTGTTTGTTTGGTACCTTTCAAACTGAAGCTCTGGTTAATGTTTAAGCAGCTCACCGTGCACTTTTATAAACCGGCATCCTTCATCTTCAAAGTTGCCGGCAGGATGCGTTGTTAGTCTCAGTGGCAGCAAACAGAGGTGGGAATAAACTGACGGCGTAGCTTTGCACTTTGCACTTTGCACTGCCATATTTTTCCTCACCTTCAATGCTTCACTGACCTTTTTCTTCTGACATGCAGTCACGGGTAGGAACGCACATATGCTCACACACACACACACACACACACACACACACACACACACACGCTCATGCAGAGTTTTCTTCAGGTCTTTATCCGCCAGTTCAAACAGGGGGGAATGGCCTCTCTCTCTCTCACTTCAAGAACTTCTTTCCATGAGCTCTTATCAGTGTTTATGACTGGTTTTGTAAACCACATTGCAAAAATAAGTTGTGCACGGTCCAGACGACTGTTTTAGATTCTGAGACCTGCTGTATCTCTCAAACAGACAGAAACATGGACACAGATTGTAAGCAAGGCTGATGGTACAGTATATCAAGTGCTCTAACTAAACACTAAAAAAGACACCCAGGAGAGATACACACAGAAGCACGCACTGCAGGGGCAGTAAAAATTTAAACCTTCCTGCATTATGTTGTAGGATTACATGAGACTATTTAAGTTTAATTGTGTACTACTGTAGCCACTACTTCTGCCATCAGTTGGGAGTGAAAAGTTTTATTTTCGCTCTTGTATGACCCCATAAGGGGTTGGGATGAGATGCTTAGTCACACACCACATTGCTAACTTAGCTGAGAATCTATGCTAGGAATTTAAAAGCTAGTTGCATCTGAAATTTAAAGACTTGGGTTTATGAACGTTCACCCTTGGTCAAGATTCACAGCTGTTAATTGCTGTCACCATGCTGGAGGTCTGACTGAATGAACTGCATGCTTACTGACACAGAAAAAACATTGATGGTTAGATCTATTGATCTGTCTGATTACACACGCACAGTCATATGTCTGTTGTTGGGTGAGGCCAGGTGGGTGGTTCATTCAAAATATAGCAATATTTAAGTAAGATTGTAAATAAACTAAAATTAGACTAAATGACTTGCCTTGTGAAAGGAGGTAGGCAAAGTTAAATTCGGTTCCTGACCCACAGTATGAAAAATACTCTGCATACCTTGGTCACACAATGAAAAAGTCGATCTGTTTAAGCAGGATTCTGAGTTTGAGCCTCAGAAGGATACCAAAGTATTTGTATAAATCAATAATGATAATTTAATAAAACCATTACAATCAGAGGACTTTAATAAAACTGCTACTCTGAACACTTTTGCAACCAGAGACAGTACAATCCCCAGGAGTGAGATCATTCCTAATAGCGATAATTTTCTCTCAAATAGATGTGACAAATAGTGTAGATACTTTTGGGTATGTTGAAGCATGGGAGATCTTGAAGTAATTAATGTCAGTAGTTGGCAGCGGCCCTTTTTTGAGCTGGAATTTTGGAGCTAGTTGTTGCTTGTCATGAGGCCTGTTCAAGAAGCAGTTCAATTTTGATGCTATTCCAGTTTTGTGCTGATAATAAACTCTGACAGCCCTTTGAAGAGTGGAAATTAGTGTATATTAAAAAAAGAATTCTGTGGCTAATGTACACATATAATGTGTGTGTGTTTGCTCTGAGAGGAAAAATACAAGTGAAGCTGGCACCAAAAACTAAATCCAAAATACACGTGTAACTGTGTTTTACTAGAATTTTCTGCACGTTGTCTAATATTAGTCTCAAGTGGAAAAAGATCACTTTCATTACGATCAATTTTTCTGCCTTTTACAAAGATCTGGTCTTACTTCTTGGGTTAAAGGAATGTGTTCAGCTGTCAGAAAAGACAAAAATCTGTTCTGAAATTTCACAGCGTGTGTATCTGTTGTGCAGTTGAGGGTTCTTTGGGCAAAGTGAACATTTCGGCGACTGTGGTTTTGTTTCATTGCTCTGGCTACAACACATAATGCAACACAGATCCTGCTCACAGTGTGAGTCCCCTTTCTCAGCCAGTGTCTGTGTGAATGTGTGCGCACAGATCTCTGTGCACATGCTCGTACCAGAAATGGAACTTCAAGCTTGTTTTTGAGAAATCGTTGGTAGGAAGCCATATTGCATCTGAAAGAATGCCATATTGCGTTACTCTGTTGGCTTCTGGCCTGCACTCACTTCCTCTTGTCAACCTTGTTGAAGCTTCAACTTACTGTGTACTGTAGCTTTTTTTATTACGACATTCAAACAGCCCAGAAACTCAGATCTTAGTCATAGTCATTGTCATAATCATCATCGTGCTTTTGATTATGATCAGAATTATCAGTGCTGCATACCTGTGGAAGAAAACATTGACCCTGTGTGCGTCTGTGTGTGTGTGGTGCATTTAAAATGTTTCCATTCAATCTGTGCCAATACTCTCCTAGCAGCTGGTGATAATTGGTCTGGCCAATGAGATCCAAATGATCTTTTCCTCTTCTTTCTCCCTCAAATACAGTAATCAGGTATATTCTCAAGAGAGAAATCTAGAGGCACTGCACATGCCCGCTAAAGACTTTCGGCAATCTTATTAATCCGGTTCAAACCACAAGCATAAAGTAGGCTTTCCTTAGCGATGACAGCTGTTTCATTATTTTTATTGGAAGACTTGCTTTTCAACAGCTCAATCATGGCAGGTTGCCTTAGGTGCAAAAAGTTAAATGCATTACAAATATACCAAAACAGTGTTCAAACATGACTTAGGTGGCTCCCAAACATCTGCACAAGTGCTACAAGCTGCAAGCTGCTAGACAAAAGACAAGAAGGACACAGGCTTTTCACACACAGCTGTTCAGATACTTCCTCATGTTTGCGCCCAGTGACAGAGGGAAGATGCTCCTTTCAGTCACAATACTTGTCCGTTGTCTGCAAGCTGTCTGTTTATATTTTTTTGCCTGTTTGTGTGTTTCTATGTGTCTTTCATCTCTGTCAGAAGACCTTGACATCATACAGTGTATTTGTTTTTGCTGTAGAATGTGTGCCTGCCTGCGTTTGTGAGAGATAGAGAGAGCGAAAGAAGGAGATTGTGTCTGGGTTTCTCTGTCAACTTCGTTTTCTACCAGTTGGTGTTTATGCAAACAGTAATTCTCTCCAGGATGTGAGCAGCTATTCAGTGCCTGGGGAGGCGTCTCTTAATGAATTAATTGATGACTTGATGCTATAGTGAAAGCTCAACTTAGCAGAGGGAGGATCTCCATGTGCTGTGGGTTTGGCATGAATCACAGCCTAAGTACGTGTGTGTAAGAGAGAGAGTGTGTGGGAGAGAGAAACAAAGAGATTGAGAAGGCGGAAGAGGGGTGTTTGTGTATGATGGAAAGGTTTGGTTTGAGCGGGTACCAAATGATTAGGGGTAATTAAAACCCACACCAGACAATGTTAGTCTGCATTCACACATTAGACACAAGACACTTCAATGCCTCACTCCTCAGCTCTATGAATCACAGCCTGCCTGTCTCCTACATATTTGAAGCACCCGTACTTACCCCACAGAATAAATGCTGTCACATAGATGTGACAGGCAGGACACTGTCTGCACTGCTTGATGAGAAAGTTTCACAGAATTCAAGTCGTTGCTACTATAAGTGGGGGAATGAAAAATAACACTGTTACATTAATGCTTTATCCACAGAGGAATTATTTGGAAAATTCATATATTGTCTAAAATTCACAATATCCACTTAGACATTGAGTTATTTATTTAGCTCCCACTGCTGCTGTTTCATTTCTTTCAGTATTCCACCAGTTTTGCAAAGCCTTTCTCCAACAACATGGCTGGACTGAGACAGTGTAAATAATCAAACTCACTACAGCAGGAAAAGAGATATCTTTTTTCCATATAATTTTTTCCACATATATACTGTATATAAAAGATGTAAAAAAAAAAATAAAAATCGGTCATGTGAAGACACAAATGTCCAAAAAAGTCCCTGTAATTACAGTAAGAACAGGACCGACAGGCAATCGGCTACTGAATTCACAGCTAGCAAGTGGTCAACCTGTGGCCTGCCTCAAGCATACTCTACATGCAGCTCCATCTCTTAAACCAAACAGAATATTTCTAGTAATGAAAATGCATCTGAAGTAGATTATCTCCTGCTGTGTGCTACATGTGAGGAAGGACAAATCTGCATAATGTCCTTATTCCACCCCAACATTTGTCAGATTTGATGTGTGAAAACAAATTTAGCTTTCTGAAACTGTACACCATGAGCAAAGGGTGGATCTGAATGAGAAACCACGGACACTGCATTCGTATATGGTGGTGACTTTTCAATCACAGTGCTGGCCCAAGACTTTACCCTGCTTTGACACCCCTTTTGACTTAAATTGGGGCCATATTTTACATGAAAACTCATCATATTGTATTGAATAATAGTTGAAATTAGTGATCAAGACAATAACTCATCAGTAAAGTGTTTAAACTGGTAATACATAAGGGGTGCCAAAGGGTCATTTTCTTATAAACTTCAACAACTGGAATTCTTTTTACAAAGTGAGAAGGAGTCACATTCTGGTAGCCATTAGAAAGAAGGCAGTTTTAAAGAATTTTTGCATAGGCTTAACCTTTCAGACGCAGAAGCTACTGCCATCATTTATATACAGTCTACACTCAGCAGTTTGATTTTAAAATTTAGTTGCATTATGTGAGTAGCTGCTAATGTAGTCTTAAGCCCTACCCTAACACAGAGCTGAAGATTGGGCCACAGAAATTGGGTAAGCTAACTGTTTTATAACCATTCCTTCAGATTTCATAATTGTAGTCTTCAGACCCAACTGATACCAAAGTGATGGCAAGTCCCACCATTCAGCAGCAATCTTTCTCATGCCCCAAGATAGCTATTTATTCCACTGCATGTGCAGTTGTGTCAATACATCACAATTGGCTGAATAATTGGCTTTTTAAGAGAAGGGTGATGTGGTCGGATATACAACTACCATCTTTGGCGTTACAAAATGCATCCATAGATTTCTAATCAGGACTCTTTAAGTGGCAAGCTGGTACTTTACACCACCGCCAGTTCTCACTCAAGTGGTTATCAAAATTTATACAGCTCCCTTCTGGAGCCACAAAAGGCCTTATCTTTTTTCCTAAATGTACAGTAGTACTTGCTAAAATATGTTAAAAGACATTATCTAAAAAATCCAGTGGGGTTCCCCTTTAAGACCTCCAGTTTGTGCAAGTCGGCATCACTCATTCATGCAGTCATCAGGTCTGTAACACATTGTAAGCACAATCCTGATTCATTGCCACTATAGACAGAGTAGAGCGGTCCCATTTGTTAATGTGGGTCATAAAGGGACCAATAAACAGAGTAAGAAAACAGAGAAAGAGAGTGAAAGAGACACAGAGAGAGACTGGCACTGGAGGATTATTTTCAGTTAAAAAGCAGTGAGTGTGTGCGCATGTGAGACCTGATCCTGAAGTCGGGGCCATTGGTGCTGTAGGGGATCAGAGCCGATGACCTCAGCACCTCTTTGTGGCAGCAACTTACTTGTGGCTGTTTGCAGCCAAAGCAAATATATAACATGAAAAAAAGCAAATAAGGAAACTATAAAGCAAGAAGCACAGAAAGTGATTTTAAAATTCTTAAAACTCCTGCACTGTGCTCTCAGTCTTGGAGTGATTAGTTAATGTGAGGTAAAATCTTTATATGTTGCTTTCCTTCTTGTACTTCCAGGTAGAAGAAGCACAACACAAGTACTGACGCTAGTGCAGCATGTGTTGTTACATTATGCTACAAGTACGCAGGTCTGTTCACACTTAAAAATGATAGCCTTGGCACAGTTTGTAACAATTCCTCTAAATCTTCTTGTAGCTGATAGGGCTGTAACAGCATCAACAACCACAATAAAAAACAGATACTCTCTTACGTGTGTGTGTGTGAGAAAGAGACATAAAAGAGAAGGAGGATTTTGTATGTGCAGAAGCTCAGCATTTGATTCAAGGTGAAAGTCCTGGCAAAAACTGCCCTGGCAGCAGTCGCACTACTCGCCGACAGGACCACCTAGCACGAGCGTGAGCACATTGTGCTCTGAAGCAGAGGTCCTTAACACTCACAGCTATAGATGATTAATGGCTGGATGAAGTTACACCTCCATGCACCAGTCAGTTGAGCAGATCAGAGCGCCCCCCGCTGTTGCTGAAGCACATTGTTGCAGTCATCTGAATGAACTGCAAACAGCTGTAACCTGCCTCTGAGGAGTAAAGTGCCTGCTGTTGTGGTTTAATTATGCTGTAAACTCTGAGACTGTAGATGTAAAGTTTCAAAGCGTTTTGTTCCGTAGTAACTTTTGAATGATATTAGATTGATAGAACTTAATGTGTGGGTAAAATTTGTTTTTTTTTCTTCCATGTCTTTTACACATTGTTTCTTTCTCTTTGTTTTTCTGAAACACATGCAGACAAAAATGGAGAAAGCACCTAAACAATTTCATTTTGCATCAAACATGCTCACGTGTCACCAGAAAAAGATGCCTTCCCTGAAATTTGTTGTGTATGTATGTGTATTTTTGGATAGCTGACAGTGATTTGTCAGTGATTTTGTCTTTCCCATAAAAATCATGGCCAAGGTGTAGGCTGTATATGTGTGTGTGTCTGTGCATATACCTAGCATCCAGCATGTCACCAGAGGTTTGCAGCACCCAGTTTTCATACATGCCTTTAAATCATAGTTGTATTTGTATGTATGGACCTAAAGTTTTCTGTATAATGAATACTTATAAATGCAGCTAAAAGTCATACAGTCCATCATCTTATTCTCTCAAAGGTGGAAGCTCCCTGGGCCAAACCAGATGGTAAATGAAGCTGAAGTTGCAGATTGACACAGATGCACAAATTGGTCTCAGTCAGCAGAGGTCAGCACAAATTAGACAGATCTGAATAAAGTTGAGGACAGGATACTGGTCAAGTAGTTTGTTCTCTTACACAGTAAAAAGGAAAAACAACTTTAAAAATGTTTTATCGTAACAATTACCTAAAGTTGAGTGAGCAAATATCTAATCTAAAACAGCAAGTTTATTAATACATAGTGCAAGCTTGGAAAACGTGGGATAGAGCTTTGTACATTTTCCAAGGTAACTGAGGCCAGTGCATATATATACATGTTAGGTCCCGAGACTGGGGAGTAGTGATGCTATGTGCCAAATCCACCAAAAGCTGCCAATCTTACCAAGAATTTGACAAGCTGATCAAAGAAAATTAAGTCTATTATAAATATATCAATGTCTCCAACTTTTAAAGGGTAGAAATATCTGTTGCGCACAAGAATAAGAAGGTGGTGGACATAACATCAAATAACTACAACTACATGCAAAGGCAACATACTAACCTCTTACATATACAATCCTTGAGACTATTAAGTTTACACCCTAATCTTACATACCCTAAACTTGTGTCAAGGGTCTTGTAAAATAAACAGAAGCAGTATAACTGAAAGCAGTGGACAGTATTTTCAGTTTATCTTCTAATTTTGAGTCTTTTTGGGCACATAATTGCTGCCACCTCAGTACCTTTGTGAGGAATTTATACTGCAGATCCCCACATTTAAAAGAAGGTTTTCGTGGGAGGAAAAAAAACACCCAAGTGTAAATTCTACATTTGTGTGCATTTGTTTGACATGTGAATTGGAATGCAAACTTAGGGGAAAGTTTGCAGGGTCATCTCAATTTGCCAGAGGTGATCCCAGGTTAATCCATCACTCATTAGCTCTCACAGATAAGACAAAAGTGGGGTGAGGGGCTGTTAAGTCCATGCTCTCTCTCATTCTCTTTTCTTCTCTTTTCTTTTCTTCTCTTCTCTTCATTTAGCTATTTTAAACAAGAACAAACCCCTCTCTCCCTCATTGTCTTTAATAAAAGGAAAAAAAAAGAAGAAATTGAGCACATGTAATAGAATACAGCCATGGTCTTTCCTCCTTTACCTAACACCTTTTCCCCCTTATTAAACCCTTGCCGGCCTCCGGGACAATACAGCCAATTAATTAAGGTTGGCATCCAACTGAGTGCAGGGAGAACTGAAGCACTGGCCCCTGAAGATTTAGCTCCTCCTTGAGGTCCGTTATAGAGTCAGGGTGGTGGGAAGGGGGGTGACCACAGTAAAAAAAGTGATGGAGAGTGGGAAAAAGAAAAAGAGAGGAGGGCAGCTTAAAGACAGAGAGAGAGACTCTTGAATATGTTACCAGTAAATGTCATTTAAACAGCTTCCAGTGCTGTTGGGTCTTGGTTGAGAGCCTCGTCTCTAGTGGTAATGTGGAATGTGTGTGTGTGTGTGTGTGTGTGTGTGTGTGTGTGTTGCAGGAGCTCCCCAGCAGCTGTGGGGACCCCCATGCCAGCTGAACAAGTCATCAGGTTCCTGCGTGAGTCTCGTCACTGTTT
>VUQS01031802.1:0-11027 GCA_015108495.1 Heterochromis multidens | reverse complement strand
GTCACACTTACATGTTTCAGATCATCACACAAATTTTAATATTAGACAAAGATAACCTGAGTAAATACAAAATGCTGTTTTTAAATGATGATTTCATTTATTAAAGGAAAAAAGCTATCCAAACCTACCTGGCCCTGTGTGAAAAAGTAAATGTAATTTGTTAAGTCATGAATTAACTGTGATTAACCACATTTTTTTGGAAAGCTGAGTTCAGTTTCACTAGCCACACCCAGGCCTGATTACTACCAGACCTGCTGAATCACAAACTCTAAAGAAACAAAGTCATTGACATCTGTCAGTCTGGAATGGGTTACAAAGCCAATCTAAGGCTTTGGGACTCCAGTGAACCACGGTGAGAGCCATTATCCACAAATGGAGAAAACTTGGAACAGTGATGAACCTTCCCAGGAGCGGCCGGCCTACCAAAATTGGCACTGTTGCCTCACAGCAAGAAAACTGTTGATTTGGGGCCTTTCTGGATGGAGCTTTTGTTAAAATGCGACTTGAAGTTTAAAGTGCTTTGAGTGGTCAGTAAGACTAGAAAAGTGCTGTATGGGTGAAATAGCTTCTGGTGACGCAAAGCAGACGTGAACGATCAACGTGGCTACTAATGAGGGCACAGGATACTGTTGATTAACTTATCACAGGGTGAAAATTACATGAGCAGGTTACCTAGGAAACTGCAGCCCGGAATGTCCACTAGGGACAAAGTGATGTGCGAATTGATTCCTCTGTGTACAGCCCTTTAAAGTTGCATTAGCTGATATTTCTGGACTCTTATTATAGCAGAGACATAGAATTTCCAATATAGTCATCATGAAAAAAGTTTCTGCGAACAAGAGAGCAAGTGAATTTATTAGCATTAGCACTTATTTGGAATCATGTTTTTGATCACATGCACAACTACTTGTTTTAGTTTCAAAGAAAGGTTGAAAATGGTTAAATCTGTAGGCAATACCCCCTGCTCTGGTTCCAAACCTCTTAATTATAACCTGTGAGGTTAAGAAAGCCAGTGCATTGCTTGCTAGCTATCAAGTTAGCAAGCTTGGTCTGTTAAAAAGTACCACGAAAATGTTGATGTGTAGCAGCAGAAAAGTGAAAAGTGAAAGTGTCGGTTTTTCATCAATTCTTGAATGGTAAAATCTGTAGTTTTCCACTGGAAATGGCATTGGCAGAAAAGATACACAATATTCATTCCGGCCCCTAAAAAAATGATGTGACATTGTTAATATGCATTAAATCAATAGAGCTTTTATTTTATTTCATTAATTATTATTACAGAAATAAGGAAAAGGCTTCATTGCAGTAGTGTTAACATCAACTTCCTTGCAATTAACAAAAAATAAAAATGATTCTTTTTGTTATTCTCACATCTTGCAACTGCAGCTCTGACTTAAAGTCCTAAAGATTTCAGAGCATGCTTTTAAAAGACCGTCTGTGATAAGATGATCTGGGTGCTAATGCCAGGCCTTCTGGGCAGGTTTCTTGCAGACAGATGTTGACTATAATGACACTCAAGCAAGCGTGGTCGACCTAAGCAACTATTCCCCATGCACCGGCTCAAATAACGAGTCAAATCACCCATTGTCTATTTAAACAAGGACCTTAATTGTTCCCTGCAGGCTAATGGCTCATCCCACGTTAGCCCCCTGTGATCTGCTTCCTCCCAGGTTAACTATGGGAGCACTGAGTCTGCAGGGTACTATAACGAATACACATCATCACCAAAATAATGGGAAGCCCTGTGTTCACCATGGGTCTCCAGCATCCCCTACTGGAAGTTGGTGTTTAGTGCTTCACATGCTGGTTACCGGGGATTTGAAAAGTTTTCACAGGTTGTAAATGAGATGCTGTGGCCATGGCAGAACCACCTGAGGGCTTTTGCAGTTTAATGGTTTGCAGTCTCAGTTTCAGGTTTGTGTCGTGTTTTGTGAGCAGAATGGTTTCCAAACACAGGCATTTTAATTTTAGATTTTGCTAACCGTCTTGACACTGGCAACCCCTTTAAGGTTATGGGTAGGGTAGGGTTTTGTTATCCACATACTAAATAAGGAATTTTCAATAGATGCTAAATTTCAAATGAAGTCTCATGCATTCTTTTTGGCCCCACAGTTTACTTTTTGTTGTTTAAAGCTTTAACATTTGTTCCCAGTAGGTAGAAATTATAAACCTAACATAAGAGGTTAACAAAATCTCTCATGCTGCTACCTGCACAAGTATGAAATGGAACCTTCTGTGTTTTAAATTACCATTTAAAACTTTACAACTCCTGCTCTTTTAACTGTTCATTAACAGAAAATGTTTCCATTTTTCATAACTGTGTGCAGGGTTCTCAAGATTTAAAAAAATGCTCAGGTCACGCCCCTCAGTGCCCCTCGTAAAGGAGAAAAAATGCATTTTTTTGGACAGTTTACCTGAGCTATCCTGTATTACTTTTATTCCCTATTTCCTGGATGCATAAGTGCAGCACCTCAGTTCACTGACTAAAACGAGCTGTTATAGCTCCCTTACCCCTTCCTTAATCTTTCTTCTGATTGGCTGCCCCTCATAAACTGAGAGTTTGAACAGCAGGTGGGTGGGGCTGCTCTGCTCACAGGTAGATATGTGTACCTGTGATGACTATAATTGAGATATCTATTCTCACTGATGTCGTATATAGCGTAAGAGTAAAAGTAATTGTAGATCAGTCTGGCTCATGGTAATTAGGTATACATACAATTTCTCCTTTTGTTTTTGAGCAGCTGCAATAAAACTTTTGGGTAAAATGTTGCCCGTGGTTGTGAAAGTTTTACTTACATTTTGGAGAGGGTAATTGCAAATTACAATTAACTTTTGAGTATCCAGAATTGTAACATTACACATATGACAGAAAACATGCTACTGAAAAGGTGCCCCTCAAGATTATTGTCATTAGAGTATTATAAAGCTTATTATCATTATTTCCTGAAATCCATTCCCTTAACAGGTTAGCGAGCTTCTGTATGGCTGAGTCTTGCTTACACAGCCGTTCACACAGATTGCTCCATAAAAAGCAGGAAAATCAGGTCACACTGCATATTATGTAAGAAATGTGTCCATCAAATACCTCATTATAGTTTGAATCATTCCTGTGAAATCATTCAGTGCAATCCACCATGCTGACGCCTCATATCTTCAAAAGGCACATGTGATGAGCAGACTGATTATCCCATCTGCTGCGTGTGCATGAGGGGAATGTGCAGAAAGTGAGTCCAAATGTGTACTGCTATGTGTGTGTGTGTGCAGTTGTACAAAATGTGCTGTACCTGTGTGTATGTGATTTAACACCAGGGAAGGCCCTTTTGCATCCTGTCAGAGCTGTTTGCTTGCACCGCCTGTCACTGTGCTGTCTCTGGCAGTCGTACACAAACATCTCTGAGCTCAGTGCTGAGCTTGCCTCCTCCTGCTTCCTGACTCATCCTACTGCCAAACAAATGTAAAAGATCATTTTTTCAATATCTTTTTCTTAAGCTGGCTCCAAAGGTGAGTCAGTCCCCATGGACTCCTGTGTTAAAATGCACAACTTCAGCATTGAAAATAACATGTTTACAGCCTGTTACAAATGGATTTATTTATTAAGTCTCTACTCAGGTTTTGCAGTCATGTGACTGCTAATCACGTGAGGTTAACTTGTCCACCAGTGACAGAGACCTACAGATGTCTTTGCGACTGCTTTGGTTGCTAGCAGATTGCCACAGTCACCCAAAGTTTGCATGGAACACGCCCACTTGTCTGCAAACATCCGCCAGCTACTTACATCACACGTTTTCAAGTTTTATTACCATATTATTATTTCACTAGTAATTAGCAAGTGTTTGCTGACAAGATGGCATCTTCAGTGCAAAACTATAAGCAATCTGTGAATGGCCAAAGCAATTACAAGGAGGTTTGTGGTGCAGCACCCTCTTTGTGAGTGATCGGGGAACTACCCATTTTTCCAAGGCAACTGGTAGTTGTATCACTTCCAATATACCGAACAACTCTTGAGCAATGAGCACATGACGTCACATTATAAGCCTCCATCATTAAGTTCCTCCTTCATACCACCTGTACAAGGGGTGATTTTTTTAAATAAATTGATTTTTTTTTATTTTGTTAAGGTTTTGATTAACAAAATTGCTTGTGGCTGCTTTGATTGGCAGGTGTATGCGGACCAGTACATCCAAAATGTTTCTGCTTCAGCTTTGATGAGTGAAATTCTAATATTTTATTAGTCTGTTATGTAGCACCAATTAGCAGGCATTTGTGTCTGTCCTGCAGTTTATGGATACAGTTTGCTAACAAAGCTTGCAAACTGTTAATTTAGTGGTCCACCCTCTGCTTTAGCTGTGGTCGCAGCAGCTAACAGGGACACTTCAAAAAATGAAATGTAGGCATTTCTGAAGCAACACATAGGAGAGTTTTTAAGATGTGCGTGAGATGGCACAAGCACTTTTGACCAGGAGATTTAAATTAAAGTCTCATCTGAGCCCATTTATTAGTTTTTCATACACATGCTTATTTTAAAATACAACATTTTACAATGTTAGACACATGTTAGAAAGCTCTATCTTTTGTTTACCTGAATACTGTGTTTTGTAGGCAATTGCAACATCAGCACACATTTTACATGCACTTATTCACATGGGAGGTCACTTAAGTTTAAATGCTTACTGGAGATAGTAGTAAAAGCTTGCACAATGAGGTCATTTTCTGGGGGGTAGACAGTTTAGTTTTCACAACAGGAACAAAAAAGCTTAAAATACACTGACATGACACGCAAAATGTCCTGTGATATTGAAACAAAGCCATATCATCCAAAAATGGAAACATTTACAAGAGTTCTGTGTAACCTCAGAAAACCATTGTCATTAATGACCCCCACAGCTGTTAATTGAATAGGTCTTGCCCTGTTACCTCACACTATTGTATGTGCTGGATGTCATGTACAACAAGTGGTAGATCAGCGTATATACTGATAGTATATATCTACTGATGAGTAGGATGAATCAGTATAATGACAACAAATGTCACTTGGATATGATGTAGCAAGCAATCCCAGATACATGTTGCTTTAACTAAGTTATAGCTAGCTAGCTAACTGCCCTAATCTTGTCTATTACAGCAAGTGTGAGTTCTACACCTTTGCTTTTGACCATAGACAGTATAGAAGATGGACATAGCCACAGTGACTTGTAGCTTGTGATGTCCTGTTTTGTGACATCCCATTGTCTAACAACTAGTCGTTAGCCAATGAACATTCTCTGGAAAATCCTCCTTTCTGACACTTTAAATGAACAAAATGGCTACAAGAAGAAACCAAGGTCCCCTGACCAGGAGCTGAGTTGTGCCTGTTGTGTCATTATCACATTGTCATGGCTTAAAAAGACACCTGAATAGAACAAAACCATCGTTAATGTTAATAGTAGCACCTGTGATTTTCCTTCTATCACAAGTCAAAATGTCTGCTCTCTATACTTTTTTAAAATTAATTCTGCACATATACTACATATGATAGGGATACTTTTGCAGGGAAAACAGTTCAGCTCTAGACCTGCTCCTTATAAATTTTAAGTAGTAAGAATTGTAAAATCAGTTAATGAGCAGGACTTCATAAACCAGTGATAACAGCACATACTGTCCATACCATGCTGGTCAATTAATTAACAGTTTAACTAGGAGATTTCCTCTCGGCTCTCTTTATGAGCTTGATAAGAAATGAAAGGTTTCATTTTCGTGGGTAAGAAGTGAGTGCATCAAAAGGAGCTGGGCTATACTGGACTGAATGTGAGATGGAGTGAACTCAAGTACAGTGCTGTGCAAAAGTCTTGAGCCACCTGTCATTTCTTTCTGTTTTGCTAGGAAAATGGGAAATAGGTGTAGTGATTTACTGAAACATGGAAATACAGTACATAAGGCAAAAACAGAGTTTGTACAAGTCTAATGAGCTTGAAAGTCAATATTTGGTATGACCACCTTTATTCTTCAACAAAACCTGAACTCTGTTGGGCAAGCTTTCTTGTGATTTCTTTAAGTAGTCTTCAGGAATAGTTCTTCAGGCTTTTTGAAGGACATTCCAAAACTTCTCTTTGGATGTTAGATGGTCTTTTGTTTCATTCTCGATCAAGATGATCCCACACTGCTTCAGTAATGTCAAGGTTCAAACTCTGGGGAGGCCAATCCATGACTGATAGTGTTTCATTGTGTGTTTTTCTACCTACCCAGGTATGTTTTTAGTGCATTGGCAGTGTGTTTGGGATCATGTTTTACACATGGCTGTAGACACTCACTGTTGTACCTCTCTGCTGTCCTCAGTACATACTGAAGACGATTTGAACCAAAAATTTCACATTTAAATTTATCACTTCATAAGACCTGTTGCCACTGATTTTCAGTCAAGTTCTTGTGTAATTTGTGTAATCAGCCTTTTCTCCATGTTTCCATGTTTCCCTTCCTTAAGAATAGCTTCCAGTCGCCCTTCCATTCAAACCATTTCTGATGAGGCTTCAGCGAAGAGTAGATGGATCAACTGAAGGGCCAGATGCATCTCTCAGGTCCTGTGTCAGGTCTTTGCTGGATTTTTTTCCTATGTCCTAAAGACATGACTTTCAGATGCTGACCATCTGCTTTAGAGAGTTATTTTAGGACTGACACTTCAGGACAAGTTGGTGGCTGTGACTCAGGAGGTAGAGCAGGTCATCTACTAATCAGAAGGTTGGTGGTTCAATCCCTGACTGCTCCAGTCTGCATGCCAAAGTATCCTTGGGCAAGATACTGAACCCCAGGTTGCTCTCTGAATGTGTTCATCTGTGTGTGGATGCTAGATAGAAAGCACTTAGGTGTAGAAAAAGGTGCTTGCATGAATTGTATGTGTGCTTGAGTAGATAACCCTAAATAAGAACCAGTCCATTTAAACTTTTTAGGGACACACTGCACACCATGCAGAGATATGCCTAGTTTTTGGCTTAGGAATCACCTTGTTGGTTCAAAAATACAATTTTATGCCTGTCAAACTGTGTTATTGTTGGCATTTTTTATAGATTTAACTAAAGAAATTGAAACAAATTATTTGTTTTAGAGACAGGCTGCTTGTCAAAAAAAGGGGCCTAAAGAACACAATTCAAAATTGGTTCTTTGCTTTCGTGTGTTATGTGTGACACAACAGCTGATTCATAGGTCAGTGTTAAGTGGATTAAAATGGTCAGGTACAAAGACTGGACTGAGGCAAGCAATGTCCAAAGAAAAACTTTGAAGGGCCTTCAGAAAGTGGGGGGACCAATGGTTAAGACCACTTTAAAAAATTACAAGAACATCTGCTCTTTGGAAGCAAAATCTAAAATGAAGAGTGGCTCAAGATTTTTGCACAGTACTGTATGTGCATGTATGCCTCTGAGTGTGAGAGGGAGAGCACAAAAAAAGAAATCACCAAACTATTCAATGCTTCACACACTCCTGACTTCAAAGGGACTTTAAAATCAATTAGCCTTGTCATAACCACCCCCACCTCCCATTCATCGCTCTTTGTCCCCACCCTCCACCCCCACCCCAAACCACTCTGAATATATGCACAGACCTTAACCTGAATATTGTGATAAGCTACAAACACAGCGAGATGCAGGCTCTGTACCAGCAGTGGTAGTGCCGCTTCTCTTTGAAGTCTGATTAAAGTGACTATTGTGCTGCATAATGAGACTTGCGCTGACCTTTGTGGAATAATTTGGCTTTATTAATTCAAAAATAAAAATTATCTAAGACTTTGTAGTGTGTGTGTGTGGGTGTGCATACACTGTGTGTCAGGGTTTTGAATAACAAAGTAAATGCACATTGCCATGGGAACCAATTGACAGTTTGCCCAGGGTAGCTCCTCTGTCCTTAGAAAAGGTAATGTGATATGACTGCACTCCATTTGTGCAACCATTTCAAACTGTCCCATTTACTTTTGACATATTAAGTACATATGTGATGTGTGACATATTGTAGTTTATAATGTAAAAACAATTCCTTATTCCTGGTCAGTGAGTATTGAATTGAATTACTTTCCTTTAAAGCTGCAGATCAGATTAAATGTGTACACAGACCCACAGAGAATTACTGTATGTCTCACCTCTTCATGTCCCCTCACCACTGCCTTTTAGCCTCTTTCAGCTCAATGTTTTTGCAAAGAGTTGTCAAGCCTACTAAAAAAGAGTGGTTACCTCTTGTAGCTAATATTTTTCTCGTATTCTATCTTAATTGTAATGATCTTATGAGCTTAGTTATAAAAATACACACACATCCACATCAAAAACGTGGAGTGGGCTAAAAAGAAGCATGAACTAAAGAAAAAGTCAACGGCTCGCATTCTGCAGGGCTCCAGTTTTGCTTCTTTATTACTCCACAACAAATATGGCATTTCAAGCAGAAAACCCAGCTTAACAGAGAAAGTTGATAACTACTGAGGTGATATCCTATATCTCCAACTGGGGGGTTTTAACAAGCCAGCAAAAGCAAAGAAAGCCTAGCTATGTTGAACTTTGTTCATTGTATACCCCCCAAGTACAAATAAGTTCTGTCCTTTCTGTGGCAGGGGCTAGGCTGAGGGAGCAGTCCACATTATCAGATGAGCCACATGTTTTAGACTTTGCACTCTGATGAAAGTACAATAGAGAGAGTGCGTAGCACCTACAGGTTACCAACGTACTACCCTGCCAGTCGCTTAAGGGTTGGTGACATATCCAGCCAATAATTAATAGCTATAGTTAACTATTAATTAACTATTATTAATAGTTATTTTTCTGTTATTTTGTTTTTATTTATTTATTTGTAATTAATACACCATTGCTTTATGGTGCAGTGAGTCAGGATACCCTTTATTTAACCATGTAAGTCATTAAGAACTTATTCTTATTTACAATGGCTACCTGTAAAAGATAATATGAGAAATGAAATATTCCAGCAGATTTTTCTTACATTTTACTATCATCCATGACCAACATGCCACTCTAAAGGTAGGAAAAAAAGAGAGCAAAAGGATAGTGAAGCAGGAACATACTGCATCAGTTTTAGTGTGTAACACGTCCATAACAAAGACAACACAGAGTTAAATCTTCACTATTCAGCTACAGTCATTTTTCCCTTCTCTGCTGTCTGTCCCCTCTTTTCAGCCTCAGAAAAACGGGACAGAAAGATCTTTTCCCACGTCATCTTTGAGTCATCCTATCAGCCTGATATATGGAAATACTGTGACAGGACAACAGACATACTTCCCTGCAATGCTGGCAAACACAATATGCATAAGTAGGCTCTTTGGCCATTGGATGCTGGATACAGCATTTCCTTGTTCCTCCATTATCTATCTAGACTCACAGAATGTTGCTTTGTGGCCTCAGATTTTTGTTTTTAAAAAAAATACTAATGTGCTTTTAACCATTTCTACGGAGGTAATTACGAAATTAGGAGATTTAAGCATTTAGCAAACTGTCAAATCCTGAGCAGGACTCTGTACTGAGGATGTGATCAATGCTACAACTGATTGATTGATTTTTAGGCTTGTAGGTAAAAAAATAAATAAATAAATTTTACTAGGATTTCATTCAGTGAATCCCAACCAGGGGTACAGGTTGTAGGGGTAGGGTGTACATTTACAGTAACCAGAGTGTGAAGATTAGCTCAACTAATACATAAAAGGAATTTATGTGATGTTCCAGGTAGTCGGGTTTCACTGAACATGATTTGGCTTGAACTTGATTTGCTGAAATCAAAGCCCAGAAGTGCTAACCATTACAACATTGGGCCAACAGACAGTTTAAGTGAGGCAAAGGTATGGCCTTTTTTCTTTCTTTTTTTTAAATCATCAGGAGTAATGATGTCATGTTTATATTTGTACCACAGAACGCCACAGGAAACCATTCCTACCTGTGGCCATCAAACTTTACAACTCCTCCCATGACACGTAGGCCCTGTACTGCCAAGCAAGTTCAGCATACCCGGGATATCTTTCCATTATCTGACTTTACTTACCCTAACACTGGCGATCAGGATAAATGGTCACACAAAGCTGGTTATCATCTCATTAAGTTAACCCAGGGTTTCCCCTGACTTTCACATGAGTGAGGTGGCAATTACCTTGGCAGCATCTAACCAATCTAAAAAGGGGCGTTTCATGGATCATATGACTTTTCTTCCACAGAAAATAATTGCTATGAGTGCCACCTACTCCAGAAACGTTATCAAATGGTGATTAAAAATCTATAAAGAACATAAAACATATACCAGTAAAATGCAAATCTGTTGTAAGATGAATGCTGCAGAAAATCATTAATCTGGTGATTTAGCGCACAGAGCAGTAAAATAAAGATTTTAATTCCAGTTCATTATTTTATCACTGAGTGCGCTCTCAGTGCTGCTGTTTATTTCTAAGGTGACAGCTGCACATTAGAGCTCTGAAACTTTAAACTGGATCCATTTAAACATTAAAGCTTACTGTTCCACAGCCTGATAAAGGAAACGCAGAAATCGTTTCAGTTTCTCGACAGATCAAAGTGAAATTAATTTGATTGATTGAACAGGTCCTCATGTATGTTCTGTGTTCTAGTAGCTGCAATTCCAGCAGTGTAAAAGAGACTTAGCAGCAGATTAGAATCAGGTATAAAATATTTTATACATTTTCTGAATCACCAAATGAATACATGCACATTCTTGTGACAATGCAACGCACAGTTTGTGCTTCGTTCAGTGGTTTAAGTGAGGTACGACTTAACAAGCTGCACATATAAAATGTATTCCCCCAGCAGAGGATCTATATTGCACTTAAAAATGCTGTGAATCAGTGAAAACGTGGGGCTCCCAGACGGTTTTAAACCAAAACTCAGAACATAACCTACAAGTTTTTTTTCTCTCAGCTGCAGACTCGGTGATGTTTTTAAGGTTTGAGCGTAATGATTAAATATAAAAACAGAATTTAAACATAGGCTTAATCTGTGTACAAATTTAATATGTCAGCAAGTACAGTGTAGGTGTCCTGTTTTAGGATCACATATTAATGCTTACAA
>VUQS01031801.1:0-13667 GCA_015108495.1 Heterochromis multidens | reverse complement strand
GGAAACCCTCCTGCATGGTAAGGAGCTTTCTTGTCTTGATGTCAGTGACTTCTATCTCCTCCTTTGGCCAGCTTATTATCCCAGCAGGGTATCTGATGATGGGCAGGGCGTAGGTGTTGATTGCCCGGATCTTGTTCTTCCCATTCAGCTGACTTCTCAGGACTTACTCTTTGCAGGTATTTGGTGGTTGCAGCTTTCCTAGTGGCCTCTTCATGGTTCCCATTTGCCTGTGGGATTCCAAGGTACTTATAGCTGTCCTCAATGTCCGTAATGTTGCCTTCTGGTAGTACAATCCCCTCAGTTCTGACTACCTTCCCTCTCTTTGTTACCATCCGACTACACTTCTCTAGTCTGAATGACATTCTTTAGTCCGATATATATATATATATATGTGTGTGTGTGTGTGTGTGTGTGTGTAGCTTTGTTTTAGATATTAGAATTTAGATACTAAAGAATATATCACCATACCATTATATTATTTCAATCGAAGTGAAATGTACATTTTCTGTGAAGTCAGTTGTTGTAAAATACTGTGCATTTCCTTTTGAGTGCATAACACCAGACCCTGTAGAAAAGTGTGATTACAATGAATGATAGTAATTTTATAATACTGAATAGTGAGCAGCAAGAGAGCATGACTCATCTGTGCTATTTTTCTCTTTTATTGTTCTGCCTCTTTTGCTCATTTTAACAGGGATGCCAGTATCTCTGGAGGGCACAGGATGTTTAGTGACTGTCTGTTTTGTGTTATCGTATTGAGAATAATGGTGCAGTTTTATTGGAGACTGGTGACATCAGTACAGCATCTGCTTAATGCGGTACATGTTTAATGTATGGTTTGGATATAAAAAGATCCCAGTGGGCTTGGAAGAAGGTGAATCACTGTTTAAGGAATGAGGTGAAACAAATCGGACCAATGTGGAGGAGAAACTGAGAGAAAGGTGTTGGGGGGGTAACACAATAATGATGAAAGCGGTAGGCTTTCATTTCATTTTGAGCTCCCATGTCAGAATGAATTTAGAAAATGACATTAGTGGGCAGCTTGAATATGAACAATTTGTCTGTGCTCAGAATGAGTTAGCACTTTGTAAGGGGAAACCTTGTCCATATACATTTATTCTCTCTGATGAACACTTAATGCAGATGCACTACCATACCTACAGCATGGGGGGGTGGGGGTCTGTTTTATGTGAACACAGACAAACTTACACATGCAGAATTGCACAATCATCTTTTTAATTAACTAGTAAAAGACTAAAGGTTAGAGATTAAAGGTATTGAAGAGAAGGATAAATCATACTGATCCCATATAAAAGACAAGAAAAAAACATATCTGACAGCACAAACAATTATCAGCCACTTTTAAAAATTCTTTTGGTTTTGGTTTTGGTTTTGGTGTGCTGGGATGAATGCATAATATCTTTACCTTGTACTTTCATGTTTACTTCACCCTCTAGACAAATTATTTGTGACCTCAAAGACAAAAACTGGAATATTATGACAGAAGTAATATTTTCTATAGTTTCTTTTGACCCTCACCAACTCTAAAAATATGAAAAATAGTATTTTTCCTGCGTTCTGTATCAGAATGAGTGTATCACACTCTTTGCACACTCTAATGCAAATATGATGTGCTTTTAAAAACCGATAACATTTGGCTTACATTTCAGCATGTGTTGTGTGTAGAATTATAACACATACACACATTAGCACGCCTAGACAATCCTCAATTGTGCGTAAAGCATTCATAGATGCCTCAGAGCAAAAAGCTGGCCTGAATCTTTTTGTAGAATTAAGTCTCTTGTGTCTTACTATTGCTGCTATCTCAGGTTCACCATTAATAAAAGGGGTTAGAGAAGCAATTCAAATGCCAGCTGAAGTCAAATCAAGGGTTTTACTCACCAAGTGACCTATCATTTCTATTTTCTGACCTGTGCACTCACAGAAGCAGAGATGGAACATTGTAATAATAAATGATAAATGATGAGTTTATATACGTACAAAGCTCAGCCCTTACAATTCCCATCAATTGCAATACTGGAAAATTATTGTTTTTAATTACAACAACCAGTAACGAATATTTCCAACTAACTATATGATTTATGGGGCTATTTGGGATGGGTATTTTTTCTGGGAGGAAGCATTTTAATTTAATTGTATAAATCTGCTAATTCTCAGGTAATTGCTAGATGAAGTGTAGTTTAAATTTGTTTAATTTCTTTAAAAAAAAGTAGAACTGGTGAAAATCAGCTCAATTTAATGAGTTTTAAAGAGCAAACCAGGGCTGAATCAATTGGAGATTGCAAGTAAATTGGACTAATATAGGAAATTTCCTGATAATAAGCAACTTAATCAGAGCACTGCTTACATTTGGAAACTATTGTACACTCGTAAAATGAGCCAACATTTCAATTACACTTCTTTTGGACTTTTTGAACTGGAATAAATGACATAATTCTTGTTGTTACTGTTTTGTCAAAACCACAGGCATCTGATAGATACTTACACGGCAAGAGACCAGTCTTTTTCGTGTGTTAAAATTCGAAAAGGACATATTCTGACCCAAATTGCAATCTTTTCCTAATCTTAACCAAGTATTTTGGATGCCTTAACCTAACCAAACATTGAGTGAAACTGAAAGCAGGGCTTTGTTGCCCTTTAAAAGCTGAAAATACTGTCCAGCTTTGAAAAGGTGACAAAGCCCTGCTTGATACACCCACTGTATCTAATGTTAAGTTAAGTTTGTTCTTACCATTGGATACAGTGGGTACATCAAGGTACAGATGCCTAAGGATGCCTTGTATCTGTCTCTGATATCCAGTGTCTTTTCTATTTGACACAATGGGAATGAGCATCAGGCATCAAGTTCACTAAAAAGATTCAGTGGGATCAGTGTTTGGCAGCATGAGCATGGATTCTCTGATAGCATGTAATTCTTATTACATGTGCCTGCAGAATCCCTACCTACTGCTTGCATTACAGAAAATGATTGTTAAGGATCAGGCAGCATGGATAATTTTCTGATCATAGAATCAATAACTTCACAGATAACCTAAGTTGATACATATCTATGAAACTTCGTTTGGAGATGAAGGGGAAGTCTCTCTCTTCTTTCACATGGTGTAATGTGTGTGGTATGTATGTTGTTGCTAAAGAGCTGTCAAGCAGCCATCACAATAAGTGGGATTCACTTTCTTGGCTCCAACTGCTACTGCAGCAGCTAGGCAGAGACTGACCTCAATTAGTCATAGCTGTAGATGTTTTTAAGTTATCTACCATCATACAATGAATATGTGCTGCTTCTAAATAAATAATTCATAATTCAGTCAAATGTTTAGCTCATATCAGTGGAGAATTTGGCATTAACTTTGTTTTTGTTGATTTTAAAATAAAATATTCACTTTTTCACGCAATGGAGAACAAGTGAAAGGTCAAGTTTAATGTCATTGGTTGTGTGAAAAATCTGAAAAATAGAAGAACCTGAGAGAAGAATACAAATAAAATGTCATTAAGAATGTAGAGGGAATCCCTAAACTTTCTTTTTTTGTTTTTTGGAGCTGTTTTATCCATTCCTCTAACAATTACTTATCTAGTAGAATACATATTTTATCTCAAGTCTATTATGCAGTTTAAGCCTGTCTTTATAGACTTTGCATTTTAGCTGTGAAGAGAGAATTTTTTCTGCTTTGCTGTACAGATCAAGAATTTTAATTTTGTTTTGAATAAGTAGAATTAATGTTCACATAAATGGTAGCTTGAATTGAGATAAATAAACACACAATAAAAGAAAGTAAAGCACACAGAGCTCTTTGCTTGAGAGAAAGCTAATATTTTTGAAGCCCATCATCCAGCTGGTTCTTATGAATGAATGCATGAAGGGTATCTTTTGACCTCACCACCCACAGAAGAAGGGACAAAAAGAAAAGCTCAGGCAGAGCGATAAATATAAAGAACAATGGCACAGTGATGGAAATAAAGCAGACACATTACTTTTAATGCAGCTTTATGTACTGTAATGATTCTATGCTAAATGTAACTTGAACTGTCTAATGTCTGGGAAAATTCATAGTTTTGCACTCATTCAAATCAATATGTATGCCAATTATGGAGTTTAACTCCTTTAGAGAAAGAGAGTGCTTGAGAACAACTGTACACATGCAAAATTTTGAACTGTGTCGAAAAAGTAAGTGAGAATTTTGTTCAAAGAAAGCTGGACTCATGAAAGTCTTAATGCCAGCACAAGTTGGGTCATGTATGTTGAAAATGTGAAACATTAGTGTTCATTAAGTAATGGTTAATTTTTTTCCCGTGACACATGGAACTATTTCAAATTATGGAGGTGTGAAGTATATGCATGTATGATGTGAAAAATACAGGGGGTCCATAGAGGTTGCCAGAATTTTATTAACATCTATGATGTGATGGTGTCATGGGGATTCAAGGAAGTTGGGAGAAGGGTAAGGTCTACAACAAAAGGGCACAGAAAAAAAAAAATCAGGTCTATGCATGGTGAGGGCAAAGAAATGGAAACACTCAGCAGAAATCTATCCATCCTTCCTTTTTTTAACTGAATCATCTCATACTGAGAGGTCAGAATGAAATGTTAAACGATGGTTTGGGAAGAGCTTGTTTCAGGAACTCACTCTTCACTTCTCTGTCTTTGTCTTTGCAGAGGCACTGGTTCACTGAACTCTAAAGTCAAGGCTCTGCATACAAAATCATCAAGGGTCATTTGACCTTTCAAATCAGAAGCTACAGAATCTATCGGGCACAGAAAACTTCCTAACAAATGTTATTTGCTCAAAGAGATAAATGAAGAGGTGGTCGGGTTTTATTTTCATAATAATTATATTTTTCTAGCAAATCAATAAATGCTGTAGATGGGACTTACTATAAAGTGTGGAGTGCTAACTACATAAACAATATAACATTCTGTTTTCTCTGCCTTTCTCTTTTGGAGTACCTCCTTTTCTCAGTCTTACAGTATTTCAAAATTGCCATGTTTCCCCTGATGCCTAATTGCACTCTAGTCAGGCCATCTGGCTGTTTACTTCTATCAAAGATAGATGTTTAGATTGCAGAGATTGCCAATACCTGCAGCAGAAACACACAAAAAAATGCATGTTAAGATTCTGCCATTATCGTTGCTGTAAGTTGCCAGATGAAGAGAGACAAAATACAAACAGAAAAGGGATAGAAGTCGAAAAGACAGCACTGGCGAAAGGTGTTACTTTGTGTGAATGTGTATAGTATGTGTGTGCATGTATGACCCAGACTGCATTATTCTGCCTTGCCTTCTATCAGTGTATGGCTGCAGAGTCACTACTGCCACCCTGCCAGCATGCTGGTGTGCCAGGTCCCTACAGGCATCTTTGGGATCAGGTGGCAGGTTCATAACATACGGCAACAACATGACCTTGTCCTGGATGGGCCTGCTTGAGCCCAGTGACAGGGGCAAAAGGGGCCAATGGGGTGAGTGAGAGTGGAGAAAAATGAGACACCAGATGGATATGTTAATGTATTTGGCATGCAGTAATCTGCTACTATTCCTCTCTCTCTTGCTCTTTCTCTTTTTCAGCATGACTCGCTTGCTCAATTTGTCAATGAGCACACACAGCATAAAATGTCATTCTTAAAGCTTCAGAAAGAAGCAGATGACTGGGGTCCCTCTATCACCAGCCAGCCAGAGCTGTAGCCACACATAATCAAGTTTGTGGCACAGACCCACTTAATTTGTGCCCTCTTCAATTACAGTAGCCTGTAATTTACAGAAAAAGTAAATACATAACAGAGGGAGCTCAGCACACTAATTAAAACAGAGATCGAATCAAATCTCAGCTAAAGTATTCAATATGATAATGATGAGTACAGATGGTGAATTTGACGGGATAGTTTTTTGGCAGTTTTTTTTTCTTTTGCACAGTTCCTGAGCCAAACATCTCAACATTTGACTCTTTGGCATTGACTGACAACTTTAAAGTAGCATGAACTGATGTTTTTCTTTAAAAAACCTTGTTCTTAAATGGATTTCTTGACACTCTGCTATAAAATGTTTGCACACCCATGGGAACAACGGTAATCAGTATGTAAAAAAGATCAAAGTGTTTCTAATTTGCATATAGTATATCATGCACCTTTTCAATTAATTTAGCACAATTAAGTCACTTGTTGGTGTGACTAAATGTTTTTGGTTTTTTGCAATTAGATGAAGTACTTGTAGATAGAAACATAATTGATTTATACACTTTTTCTGAAAGTGTGGCTCAGAAGAATCTCCCAAGACTATGAATCAAGTAATATTGATTTGACTGGAAATGGAGAAAAAAAAAAGATAAATTAATCATCATCTGGAAGTTTATATTCAGAATGAGTCACATCTTATGAAGAGTAATAAGAAACACACACTTAAGTATGTGCGAAGTGCACTAAGGCAATGATAACCAAAATGGTATTCAAAATAATAAACAGTTTTAAATTTTTATTGAAAATTATGCTCCTTTGGGGTTCAATCAGTCAGCAGAACTTTGTGTTCCTGGTTCTTTTCTTACTCTGTTATTCTCACATAAAGTAGTGGGTCTGGTTTGATTTGCTGTAATGCTGTTAGTGAGATGATTTCTGATTTGTCACTATGTTTCCATTTCAAGGTGTGCCATGTCACTGCTATATAATATAGTTTAAACTTGGTAGGAGCTGTATATGACCCCCTATTCCAATTTATAACAGAAAGATATGTAATGTCTGTAATATGTCATTTAAATTTAAGGTTGTACTTTGATCAGGCTTACTTTTTTTTCCACTTTGGCATTAATAAGGAATGAAATTTCCCCTCCTGCTGGACATACAGTCACACGAAAAGGAATGTTTTCACAGAGATCTATGCAGTCCTGTGAAAAACTAAGAACAGCCCATGATTCAATAGGCTGTAGGACCACCTTTAGAAGCAATAAGTTGAAGTAATAATTTTCTGTACGACTTCATCAGTTCCTCACACAAATGTGGAGGAAATTTGGCCCACTCTTCTTTACAACGTTGCTTCATTCATTAGTTGAGATTTGCAGACATTTGTTTAATGCACGGCTATCTTAAGGTCCCACTACAGCATTTCAGTCGGATTGAGGTCTGAACTTCAACTGGGCCACTGCAACACCTTGATTCTTTTCTTTTTCAGTCATTCTGTAGTAGATTTGCTGCTGTGCTTGGGATCGTTGTCCTGTTGAATGATTCAGTTTCAGATCCAGTTTTTCTAACCAAGATCTACTACATAGACGTGGACACTGTCATCTTTGAAGGGCCCAACCACATCAGGATAGAAATGTTTCATCATAGGTTAAAGGTGCTCACTCAGAACATTGTTGTGAACCTGCAATAATTTTCAGGGAGAAAAGGACTCAAACCACACCAGCAAAATACCCTTTACAGTGTAAGAGAGCAACAGGATTCCATCACTATAGGGGTCAGGCATTCAGGATTTGTTCACTGTCTGCATGCTGCCAAGATGAATGTAAGTGTATTGCTCTGTGAGCTGTGAAAAGTGTATAACCCTATGGCTAATGAAACCGTTTCAATGCTCATGTCATTATATCCCAAAATGCATGGTTGTCAATCTAACAACTAAATGTATTTGTATTGACTCAGAGATATTTGACTCTTCTGAAGATAAATTATGTTCTGCCAACAACATCATGATGCGATATTCCTTTATGTCCTTAATCGCATTGGTACAGCTTGTGCATCTGGCATTTAACAGCAGAGGTTATGAGTCAGTTGTTGACTAAGGTTGATGACTGCAGGAAACAGCAACTATTTAGAGCATAGGTTTATTCTAATTTTTTCACCTTCCAAAGGTGGGACAGTCTCTCTATCTACTGAGCCATCCGTCTGCTTGTGTAGGCAGCCCAGTCTGTTTGTGCTTTCTAGTGAGGGAGTGTATGGAGATTGCCTCAGGTTGTTTGCAAAGGGGTGGGTGTGTTGAAAGACTGCTGAGAAACCTCTTGAGTAAATATCAACTGTGTTTGATTTGAACTGTAATGTTGCCTACAGGAAGGGTCTTCAAGTGTGTGCACTTCTTTATTTTCAAGCAGGATAGTGGGTAGTTCTTAAAGCTCCTTTAAATGGAAGCTGGACAAGACAGTAACTCAAGTGTACATGTTCAATACAAGCAATGAACTGTCAGGTTACCCTCTTTAGGCTAATGCAAATCTGCCTGAAGGCAATCCTCGTGTGTAAATATGTAGCGTACAGAACTGCGATTGCTATCAACCCAAACTAAGTTTTTGAATTGGAAAAAAAAACATGAAATATTGATTTTCTGAAAATAAGAAATTTACTAGTAGATTGCTGTTTAGCTAGGTACCAGAGTGTGTATTGGTGCAGATCTTTACGGAAAATTGCCTGCATGCTTGTTTGAAAGAAAATGTGATCAAGCAATTTTCCTTAGTGTTAAAATATTTTATCTGCAGGCATTTTTTTTAATTACTAAATGAACACAAAGGCACGCCTTGGCCTTATTTAATTTTCTTTTTAATAACTAAATAGTTGTTTGATCTTTGATGGCCACAATAAAATAGGTCATAGTAAAATATACTTTCTCCCTATAGCACTGCTAAACAACAAGTACTTCTTTGCATTGCAGTTAATACTGTGAGCAAAGTGTATTAAATGCCTACCCAGTGTCGGTTATTTGTTTGGTGAGTTTTCCATTTTACAGCCTAATTGTTCAAAACCCAGCAATAACTTGTCAGCTCTCAGACACTTTCAGTCAGAGGAGAAAACAGCATGCAACAAGGTTTGCACCTTCCAACCAATCAATAAATGGAATAACTGCCACTTAGGCCATTATACCATCCTTTTTTCAGCGCTGGAGTAATGAACTGTAATAGAGAAATGATAATAATGATAGTCATAATTAGTGGGATAATAACCAGGCAATCACTGGGTGTCGAAACGGGAGACATTAACTGTGATCTATGATTGATCTTTTGCGAGGCCGGCAGCTTGATAATCGAGCAGGAATTCTGTGGAATGGGTTGATGTAGAGAGTATTTGTTGAGTACTGAGTGTCTAATAAATGTGTGTTTATAATAATAATAATAATAATAATAATAATAATAATAATAATAATAACACTATTATTATTATTATTATTATTATTATTATTATTATTATTATTATTGTTATTGTTATGCTCCAGAAGTAGATATAATCAGTTTGAATTCATGTTTGACAGAAAATTATTTCCTGCATCCCCCCCCCTCTTGTAACCACACTCTAAAACCCAGTCTTCCTAACTGTGTAATGCAATTCAACACATTCACTCAAGTATCGTACCTAAGTTAAATTTGAGGCAATAAATTTGAGGTAACAGTACTTTACTTGAGTATTTTCATGTTATGCTACTTTACACTTTCACTCCTCATGTCAGTGACAAATACTGGACTGCTTACTGTAACATGTGCACTTTTGCTTAATAATACTGATATCACAATAAGAAATGGTGTTTAATGCAGCACTTTTAAATAAAAGCTGTCAGTTCTTTTGCTATTAATATTAAACAAAAACAAACAATCAAAAAAAAAAAATCCTTCAATATTAATCAAATACTCAAAGGTAAACAGAAAAATAAAAAGAGAACAGCATTGTCCATGCCTGAAAAACTTTTTATTTCCTTATTCTGAGTGTGCTTTGTCCACTGTAGTTTTAGTAAATAATGCATACACTGTCTCCTGAGATGAAGGAAAGACTGTGTGCTCGTCTGCACATACATACAGACAAAGGCCTGCATGTATGTGCAGGCCTTTGTCTGTATATTATGGTGTGCATTTGGGGCCCTCCTTCAAGAGTGCACTCTTGTCTGTCTGCATGCTTGTGTGTGTATGTGTGTGTGTGTGTGTGTGTGTGTGTGTGTGGTGGAAGTTGATTTTGTGGTAAGCCTTGGAGACAGTGAAGACTGTCATCAATATTGTACTTCCTTTTCCTCTGAGCTTTGGGATGTATGGACATATGTGTGTGTACGTGTGTTTCTGTGTGTGTGTGTGTGTGTGTGTGTGTGTGTGTGTGTGTGTGTGTGAGTGAGTGTGAGTATGAGTAAGACCATGAGTGTGTGAGGCCTTTATAGACAGCCTCAATTTGACAAAGGCAGCGTGAGACTTGCCTGCATGCTGTCAATGAGTTCTAACAAAAGCCAAATTGTAACAGGAGGATCCTGTCTCTGCCATGATAACAGCTTCAACAATGTGGAACCTTGAGTCCTGATCAGGAGAAATGAGTAGGACAGGTTTTCTATAGTTTAGCTTCATTTGCTTCATTTCTCAGATGATACTGATGACATCCCAAAACAACCTTGAGTTGTGACAATTCTACTGGGTGCCTTGAAAGGGTTTGAAAAGACCTGTTAGCTTATAAAACATACTATGCTGGCTTTTAAGATGTGCTGGAAAAGGAATCTGCTCAAACAGGGTCCACAGGCACAGGGGTGCAGAACTGGATAAGGACAAGGAAAGTTAAAATACAAACACTGTGGTTTCATAAAATAATATTAAAATTTCACTCAAAGACACGAGATAAGCAGACTTGTATTAGCATAAACTAAATTCCAAACTCCCAAACCTCTAAACAACAAGTACCGGTACAACTACGCACTGAATAATTCTACAACTACTGTCGATGGTGTACTCACATCACATTTATATTGATAGTTATCTCACTTGTATCACAGTTAAGCTAAATAAAACAGCAGGCCAGAGCCTAGGGCTTTGAATTAGGAAGCTGGCAGTTTAACATAACAAATACTTCAAAACACAGACAGTATTTTCACAGTTATTGGAAATATGTAAGTTAACTTTAATCCAAACTTTTAATTCTTTTACTTGCAAATAAGTTATATTGTAAGTTATACTGCAAATAATTAGCTATTTTTCTTATTAAGGTGTTGTTCGATTAAGATTGGCATGTTTTCTTTTTTAGGTTGACACCTTTAATTAAGCAGGTCATTTATTTTAGCAATTATCTCTCATATATGAGTCAAGTTGTTAAGTTTTTTATGCATAAAAAGAACTGAAAAAAAGAGGTGAAAACTATCTGTGCTTTGTTTTAAAATATCATTCTGAAAACATATAGTACAGTAGATCAGTAGTAAGTTCAGAATAGATTATGTCCACAGGGGAGACACAAATAAACTTTATGGTTACTCAGGTTAGCATATTTGTAATACATAACTGTGATAATTTAAACATTTTCTTCCAAGTTGCATATATTTTATTGAAAGCTATAAATATCTTGTTTCACATCCTCAAGGGGGTAACATTTTGACACTCTATGCAAAATGTGTTACTAGTTATCCAATGTAAATCTTCGTTTAACAAAACCCAACTGCTCTGGGTGTGCTAATGTAGGCAGTATGGCTCAAGATTCAGACCAAGTGCCTTGGCACATAATTTTATGTCTCCATTGAGTTGAGGGAGTGAGTGGTTCTTTTCTGTGACAATGTTTGTGTCTACATCTCTTTGCAACCTTTCTTGTCACTCAGGTTATTCTTCTTGTTCTGTTCTGCAGTCTTAGTGAACTTGCCTTCATGGCATGTGAACCGGATCTCTGGCTGTTGCAAGCTGTAAATGAAGTCGCTCACATGGATCTCCCAGAAAGGAGAATAGGTTAGGGTTGGGGTTAAGTTGTTGTTAATAGCTAACAATGACAAGCAAAAGTTACTAAATGCAAAGTATTATTAGTGTTTATATCATTTCCTTTAAAGACAACAGGCTGTACTTTAGGTGGGTGTTCTTTTTAAATGTCATTTTCAGAAAAGTTATTGCTTATATACCTTTAAGCATAATAGAAATACAAAAAACATTAAATATAATAAACTCTGATGAAAAAAAGTTCACAGACACAGAGGAATTTGTGCTTCTTAAGTCTGACTCATGTACTTGAATTTGTTTGTTTCCTGAAAAATAATTGAAAACAGAAGAAAAAAAAATGTCCTTTCTATGAGTCAGAGACCACTGAAAATAACTGATGGTGCAGGTCTTTATGTGTGACCGTGTAACTTGACCTGCACTACAGCTACATCATAAGTCCACTCCCATTAAGAATTTTATTGCTAATTGCAGTGAACTGGAATATGGAGAGGTTGAGACCATTAAAAGGTTTAATGGCATGTTGGTTGTACTTGACTTTGATTGCTTTTTCTTTGCAGTTAGTCTCTCTCATCTTGGCAAGTGCATTATTAAAACACCAAAAAGACTTCTTCTGTACCAAAATTGATAGTTTTGGGAGCTACTTAACACACTTCTTAAATTTGTATATAGCACTGGCTGATATATGTTGGAAAAACAGCAGATAGAGTATTTCAATTACAAAAACAAGATGCTAAACCTGTGAAATGTCCTGTCTCAATCACCATGACGTGATAAACTAAGGTTTATGTAGATGAGGTCAAGCTAATTAATGAAGCAAATTACCACATATATCAGTGAATTATAACTATGAATATGGACTCCATATTTCAAAGCACTAGGGAGTTAAACATTTAATAATTTCTTGTAAATGTGCATTTTTGCAGAAACATGGTGAAAAAAAAATATTACTATCATTTAAAGGAGGAATATGTGACTTTATACTTGCAGGGAATATGGGTTACAACTGGCAGACTGACTGTCAAAATGAGGTATTTTACAGTATTCAGCTTGCAGAACATCGCCAAAGTGCAACTTTGACAAATTGAACTATGAAGGCCACCAAATATCTGGTATATTGTCATATAGTAAGCAGTGTACCACAATTAGTTGGTCCACTTTCTGCTTGTCCTTCATTCAAAGGACTGGCAGGTGTGCTGCAACCCACGGGGGTGAGATGTCACAGAGCCTGGCACCTGACTCTGGCAAAGCAGTGGACATGTCAACCAGCCATCATTACTCACACTCAAAAACACAAATCTACTGTGCTTAAATAGACATGTTTATGCATGTAAGCACAGTTTATTCACACTTAATTCACATTACCAGGCTCTTCATAAACACATAATCTGTTATTGTCTCACACACACAAACACACACACACACACACACACACACACGCAAGGTTTGAGTCATTTCCAGAGTGGCTGGTGAGGAGGCATCTACAGTGGCAGGTGAGTAATCGAAAGTGAAGTGGGTCTAAGTTGTGATGGTTATAAGATGACATGCCATCCACAAGTGCAGTGTAAGCACCTGCAACCTAAACATGCCCACAATAAACAAATGCATCTTTAAAATATATTTACATGCAGTATAAAAAGCACATATACTGCTCAAAAAAATTAAAGGAACACTTTGAAAACACATCAGATCTCAATGGGAAAATAAATTATCCTGTATATCTACAGTATGCTAATATAGACTGGGCAATGTGTTAGGAACAAAAAAATGCCACATTGTTTGATGGAAATGAAAATTATCAACCTATAGAGGGCTGAATTCAAAGACACCCTGAAAATCAAAGTGAAAGAATGATGCAGCAGGGTAGTCCATTTTTCCAAAATTTCATTGCAGCAACTCAAACTAGTACTCAGTAGTTTGTATGGCCCCCATGTGCTTGTATCCATGTCTGACAACATTGAGGCATGCTCCTAATGAGACGATGGATGGTTTCCTGGGGGATCTTCTCCCAGATCTGGACCACGGTATCACTGAGCT
>VUQS01031800.1:15590-35407 GCA_015108495.1 Heterochromis multidens | reverse complement strand
CACACACACACACACACACACACACACACACACACACACGAAAACAAGTCACATAAATGTGTAACATCACATTCACACCCACACAGACTAAAAGTTAGGCTAAAACCCTTGTCCATATGTAGCTGTATTGATGATGTGTTCCTTTGGCCTTTTACATTTTTTTCTCTGGTTTGTCGATTTGCTGACAGAAGATTCTGTGAAGTGTAAATACAAGACAGAATGATCCTCACAAGACAAAAGCTACAAAAGTGTGTAGAAATGCAAATATGTAAATATATGAATCTCTTGGATGTCCCAAAATCTGATACTGGATGGAAGAAGCATATTTAATTTTAAATAATGTAAGCCCCTTAAAAGAGCAGGGTTTTGTATGTTACCAAAAGACAAAATCAAAAGTGCAAAACATTTATGAAAAAAATTACTATATTGTTAATATAATGCTAATACTTTAATAAAGATTTTATCATAGGGCAAAAATAAGTTGCCACTGTACCAGAAATAACCTGTGGCCAACATGAAATAAAATCTCTGAGCGTTTAGTTCTTGTTACGATAAATCAAGTTTACTCCTCTGACTGGCTGTGAAAATCTGGAGGGACACATTAAATGAGAAACATCCCTCCTTGTCTAAATGCTGCCGGTGAGCAAGTCACTTAACCAAGAACTTCTGCTCAGTGACCTGCGAGTATAACTGGGCTTCTCTCAGGTGTCCTCAAGTCTAAGTAAATGGGGTACTGCTGGTGAAAAGAGGTTTTCCTCTTTTCACCTATAAACACTTGTAAATAAAATAGATACAATCATTATTTAAAATCTAATTACTCTAAAACTTTAGATGTCGTAGAAATGCAATGTTTTTGTAAGTCAAATGGCAGATGGTGAACAGGTGCACCAGACAGTTTCTTCTTCCACTTGTTGGAATAGTAGAAAAAATGGCATTTATCCCGCATCAAGTTTTATTTAAGGAGTGTACAAAAAACCATTGTTGTGCTTAAATGTTTAGCAAAAGATCAACAGGGAAAATCAACATCAAGCTGTGCAGATTTAGAAAAATAAGGCACAGGCTTCATCTGGTCAGGAAACTGATAATCAGTCAATTGCCCAGTTGCTTTTGAGGTCCTGGAAATTGGAGACTGTATAAAAATTGCTGTAATTCCTAAACAGTTAATGCAAGCAAGAAGTCTGCACTTCAATCACATCTCAAATGTTTGAACTCCCCTGTGGTGGTGTACAGAGAAAAATTAGTGTCATTGTCCGTATACTTATGGACCTAAGTGTATCCAGTTGAAAACTCCAGTGCTAGAGTACTGTGTCTACTCCTTAATGGGCTGAATGACCTGTTGATAGCAATATTGCCATTCTGTTCCAGAAAGAAATTTGGGTTGAAAAATGATGACGCATCCTGCAGACTTATTTCTTATTAAGCCTTGACGTCATCAGAGAAGCCAGACTGTGCCTATATTGGCCAGTTCTGTTTTTTGTCATGATGCACTTTTTTTTCTGAGAAAGAGGGGCATCTTCTGAGAAAAGATGTGATCTAAACTGATTGGATGTTACCTAAAGAGAAAAACTGCAATACTGTGTGAAGAGTAAGAACAGGATGGATTAATGTTCTGCTGAAGCTACATTTAAAAGATACCTGAAAGCAGATTTAAAAGAAGAGTGAATACTGGAGTTTACTAACATTAAAAATTAAAACAATATGCCATCAAGTAGCCAAAAATGATTTTAATAAAAAACAGTGTCACCACTTGTCCATGATGCTGCAATGTCTTAAACTGGATGCTGTCATGTATATTTCTACAAAGTGTTGACATAAATCTGGTTAGTAAGTGGTCCTTTTTCTCAAAATTGTAGCTACCTTTCTTGTTTAATAAAAATCCCCAACTGCTGCACATAAAACAGTCATAAACAAAACTCTGAACTTTTGACTGTGGTTTTCATTGTACCAACGTACAGATTTGAACAAGCCCACAGAAAACAGCTGCCAGGATTTTGTGAAAGTGTCAGACCCCCTAGAGTGGCAGCAGAATGAACTCTTCTATAATCAAACCAGCCGGGAGAAAGAAAAAAAAAACATTTCTGAGAATGTTTTTATGACTGCTAAACAGTCACGTCTAAAAGGACTACTAAATTGTTTTGCGGCCAACAAGGACAAAAAGAGACAAATGAACAGAGAGGCCCAGAGGAGAAAAAGAGAAAGAAACAGACACAAGGACAACAAGAAAGAGATTTACTGTGAAGAGGGGAGTGGAATGAGACAGGTGCCATGAAATAACTTAAAAGGATGGATGTTTTTGCCCTGGTAACACCATAAGGGACTTGGTTTTAAAGTTCAAACATAGGTGTTAGGAAAACATGAAATAAACGTTTGGCTTTCACTGGATGAGGTTGGTTTGTCAGACTAAGAGGATAAAAAAGAGGCATGTGTTTTCATCTCACATGTAAGCTGTTGTTGCCAGGTTCTAAGTAATTGTGCGCTTCAGATCACTGTCATTGAAACTAGTGCTGGACAGCTAATAGAAAAATGATGAATCACACTTACGGAAAACATATAATCGTATATTGCCTAAAATATTAATTAGTAACTGAACGAGATGGATACATTCTGAACCACTGAGAATTCAAAAGTTTCACTGGCTGGAGAGTGTGGCTTAACATTGAGGCTTTTATTGTTTGAAGCTATCAAAACCGAATAACAAGACATGTTCTTGTATTAATGATTTTACTAATATTAAAAAATAGACACAGTATAGCTATACAGTATGTGTCAAAGCTGGACTACTGACAAGGGAGGTAAAGGATCAAGTCATAACTAGCTCACTTAACCTGCTTTTTCCACAAAGCATTTTATTAAAGCATTAAAAAAAAAAAACACAGGTTAAAGCAAAACACTAATTACTGAATGTGCTTTATTTAGTGTGCCTCAGTGAGCTAGCATCTTGTGTTATGCATCCTAGTTCACTGGACCGGGACCATCATTAATGCTAATAAACCTTGTCCATCCATCCATCCATGTATCTGCATATATTGTATTAAGATGCATGTGTCATGGTCTGTAGTATATTTTGGACTTTTGAATAAAGATCATTATTTTAACATAAAAATCATTTGTATCTGTGCTGTAAAACATCAACCAGACTGGCAAGTTACTCTGTAATTTCAGTAATATGGGAAAATATTTCCCATGTTCATTCCTCACAAGTACACATACTGCTTCCAGCTCTTTGACTGTGAAGACAATAGTCACAGTCCTCAGTACAAATGAGTAAGAAGTGCAAAGGCATAATAAGCTGCATTAGCATGTGCGGTGTAACAATCTTACAGCTTTGTCATTTGATTTTATTTGTCTTGAGAATGAGGCTTTTTAGCCTTCATACCTGACATGTTGTCTTGCAAATTGGTTGTTTTTTTTGTTTTTTTAACAGAATTCTTCATTGTTAAGCTGCTAAAAAATATGAGTAGGTGTGAGAAGAGCTTTTGTTCAAAAGGTGTATGGATTGGAAAGTGACTTTTGAAAGCCAGAAATCTCAGCACCTGGCGATGTAATTGTGGAGTAATTGCTATTAATCAAGAACCTCATCAACCCCCTGTAGATGTAGTATGGTAATTTTGTGTAATGTGTCAATTAAAATCATAATTAATGTACATTTAACAGTGACACTACTGCAATGCTGGAAAGAGAAAATGGAGCAACACTGAAGAAGGCAGAGTAACTGAGCATTAACTAAAAAACAGCACAATGAAGAGCTGGACTGAGTCACAGAGTGAAGCCAGGGGAAGTTAGCCAGTCTGTGACATGTGCAGTAAACTGAGCAACTTCTTAAGCCCTCCAGGCCAGTTTACAAGCTGTGGGACTCTCTGCTTTGTGCGCTCCGTTACACAAAAACAGGGTGAGTGGTCGTGCACAGCCGGTGTCAGCTTTATGTTTTACCCGGGCGCTGTGTGGAAACAAATTAAAAGTTAAGTTAATTAACTACTTGAGTAAGTAGAGCAGGCAGGATGGAGCCAAATCAATTAGCTATTGGCAGGAGAGACAGAGCTGGGGGGTACTAGAGAGGGGCCTCTACCAGCCAGAGCCAAAACACATACACATTAAACACACACTGAATGACTACACATGCTTCACAAAACCCAGAATTCACACCACATACACATGCAAAACACAAGAATGCAAAATTCACACACGCAATAATTACAAAATGCATGTGAATGCAGATAAATACAGAATATAAGAGTATGACAAATGCAAAGAAAATCAACGTATGCTGAGACAAGATGTTGAGAATCCGCAAATAACAAAGATGAAAAATAACTTTTCTGTCTGCTATCTGTCTTTGGACAAATTGTTGCTTTACAGAAGGTTAGACCTGGCAAAGAGAATAAGACAGATGACACTGAAGAAAAAGAAACAACAGTGAGAGAACAGATTTTCACACAGACGTGTGGCAGAAGAAAAAAAAAATGTTTCCAAAGAAACCAAAATAGTTTGGACTTTCTTTCGGGAAAATCTTGTGTGTGTGATACTTCACAATGTATCAAGCCCTACTTTACTTGGACTTCACAAGACATTTTTTTTTTTTCATGTTAGTCAAGACAGCAGGGACCCGCTAACACAATATTAATCACAGGAAGGCACGTGCACACGTACACATATAGTAGGACTGAGAAAACAGCAGGGAGGTGGGGATCTTAACAGAATGTCTTCACTCTATGTGTCTTAGAAACAGGAAGTGTTACTCAGAGTCACAGACACAAACAAGCATACATAGTAGTATGTGGAAGTCATTTACACCACATGTATAATTTAATGAGTATATGAGTATACTTTTAGTGCATATACATTGATAACATTTAGCTACTAGAGATCTGCTTCACCTACTGTATGCATGTTTTTCTGTCAGCCAGTTTGCCCTGTGGATCTGCAGGCATTGCTTTCAGCTGAGCACCATGTTAAAAGAAATAACGGATTATGTTTAGTGACAGGTAAGAAGTAGAGCTAATGGCAGGAGAGTCAGCAGCTACTGTTAAACAAAAATATAAATGTTCTAAAGGGGAACCACAAAGTCGAATCCCCCACTCGGTGCTTTGACTATGTTTAACCAGGCAAGTAGATCACTAAGAAACCACCATTTCTTTCTGCTGAAATTCATAGAAAAGAGAGGTCTAAGAGAGGAGTGAAGGTTATTTTGCTTTTATGGAAAATGTAACAATTTCAAACACAGGGCAGAAGAATCAAAAGGAAGGGTACAAAGCAAAGGCGGGTACTGGATAATGTCAGGATCTAATAGGCCAAATAGGAAGATAATCTGGCAAATTGCTAAGGGCAGAAAGCTGGTATCACCAACAGGTGTGCAGGTAAGTGGGATAGTCAGGTGATGCAGACGGTGGGAACACAGGGGTAACCGAGGGCAGCTGACAGTGATCAGGTCTGAAGGTGGGCATTGTGACAAAATACATATATACAAATTAATCTGATATAAGTTAAATAGTTAATTGTAACAACTGCACAAATTACATGAAGACACAAATAGAAAAACACTGTCTTTTTTAAGTTTTACACTAAATTTACCAAAATACTGTAGATCTTCATTCTTTTCTTTCTCTCCAGCATGATTATTCAATGAACTCTGGCCTGTTTCTGTACTGAGACCTTTATTGCAGCTTCATCTAAGGTGGGCTAATATTTGGATTTTTAAGTAGCCTTTTGTAGAAATGGTGCAAAACACATGGAAAGGGCTTAATTTTAGGTGGCAGTACTTTTTTTTTAAACTTTCAGTTCATTAAAATAAGTGACAGGCAATTAAGATGTAGTGTCTTTGTCTTAGATTTAATAATTATTAAAGCAAGCTCACTTTGCTGCACTGCACAACACTTCTGACAGAGTGTGAATCTACATTTAATTTCAGAAAAAAAGTTCAGTGACCTCTTTTCCAGTGTTGCCAGGTCAAAAATTACAATCACTAACATCACTGGCTTAGGAAGGGGCTACATCAAGAAATTCATATAGAATTTGTAGATTCAGCCTGCAGATTCTGTCCAACTGCTGTACTAATTTCCAGATTCTTCCTAGAAATTAGTACAACTTCTTTTACGAAACACGTGGTTCTTCACTCTGTCAAAAATGAGGGCTGATTGTCAAAGGACACCAATGCAGAACTGGCTCTGTAGATGCACTGCATTGGTCTAAACTAGGTAAATAAGTGTTGTGAGATGACTTACGTTGTGATTTGGTGCTACATGAACATACTTGAATTGAATCACACCTTCCATGAGTCTTGCCCAGTGTTTCTCCTTGCTTTAATAGGAAGTAAACTAATGTTATGTGTTATTTGCCCATCCTTCAATTTTCTTCTGCTTGTCCAATTCCGGGTTGCAGTGGGGCTGGAGTCTATCCCAGCTGCAATAGGGAGACAGGCAGGGTACACCCTTGACAGGTTACCAGTCTGTCACTACAGCCAATTTAGAATCACCAATTAAAACAAACCCACTAACTGCATGTCTTTGGACTGTGAGAGGGAGCTGGAGTACCTGGAGAAAACCCACACAGACACTGGGAGAACATGCAAGCTCTACACAGAAAGGCCCTGGCCAAATGGTGGATTTGAACCCAGGACCTTTGTGCTGTGAGGCAACAGTGCTAACCACTGTTCCACAAAACTGCCCTGTGCGTTGTTTGTGTGATCTGTTAAATCTTGTACATGGGCTGTGTGGTTAGTTCAGTAAAGAACAGTTACAAAATGTTACCTATTGAGAAAGAATACACATTAATCCCTCTGTTGCCTGTGGAACATTTTGTCAGTGTGATGTGTGGAAAACCACTGAAGGTCATGTACCTACTTTGTTAGTTCATGATGCTTTGGTAACTGAATTCACCAGTTAATGAAAGTACCCATGCTGTTTGTAATTGCACACAGCCCATTCTTCAAATTGAAGACAGAAGATGGAACACATGTATTATTCTTGCTGATGTATGATGATTGCAGGTATTTAATCAACTGAATCGGAAAGACCTGCAGCTGTGAACGACATTACTAATATCAATCATGCCTTAATATATTCTGTCATCTGTCTGCTATTGCTAAGTTTTGATATGCATATAAATCTGTGATGTAAATCTGTAGTTATTGTCCAGTTAAATTGTTCCACGAGTTTTAAGCATTTTTCTTAAATTTCAGAAAAACACAGTGTAATTCTGTATGTTTTTACATTAGGTCTTTTCCAGTCTTACTGACTAAAGCACTTAAAATGCACGTAATTTCATGCAGCGCTTTTAATACTATACTACTGTAAAGCACTTTTCCTGTTACAGACACTTATACCACTTATTTGTCTGCAGCAGTTGTGTTACTTTCAAGCTTTATTATGTGTTTAACCTCTTCATAGTTTTCTAATATTATAATTTTCTCTGTTTGAAATAAGTTAACATCACCCACTCTTCATAATGCTTTGAATTTCTACTTACAAAAATTGTTCAGAGGAAAAGATGACTCATTTTACTAAAAAGAGAATCCCTCTTTGAGTGGGCAGGGGTACAGAAACACCAGCTTAGGAAAAGTGGAAGCAATTAGGGAACTGGGATTTATCCTCTGTGGATTAAAAGTTTGAGATAAGGTACAGGTGAAGAATTTTATATCTGATAAATTGGGTTGTTGCCAATCCTTCACAGGATAACACCATAGAGAACCTTTTTATTATATCTATATTAAATAATATATATTGGCCATAAAGGAATCTGATTTTCTGAAAGTGGCATAGATGTGGTCATTTTTGGTCCTGTTTATGTAGCTTACGTGTTCCCATTGGCTACATCAAAGGGAATCTTTTGTCAGTGCCTTTTCTTTGTTTGACATACTTTGTCACAAGTTTTTCAACTGGTTCTGTGGTAAGTTTTAAAAAATTCAGTTTTTGTGACAGCTGTACCTTTTTGTAACTAAGTGAAGTTTCTTCATGTAGCTTTGAAAACTTACACAAGTGATTGTCTGAGCAGTTTTTAAGGCTGACACATTGTGCTAATTGCTATTCACCCTAGTGTTAGGCTCATGACTTTTCAACCAACCTAGAATCAGTTTGGTTTTCATTCACACACTGGAAAGCAGCACCAAGAAAATCTGACATCCATTTTCCTGTTTTTTTAAAAAAAAATAATGCCTTACATTATTTATTTACTTCCACATTTGTCAGTTACTTGCCAACATTCAGCCTTGCATATGCCCACTTTGTATAAATCCCGTATGACATAAAAAAGATTTGTCTTTTAGTATTTCAGCACTACCACGAAGCAGAAGCCAAAATTTGTTATAACCAGGCTAAAAACTGCTTAACAGAAAACTGTGGTGGCTAGCTTTATATTAGCACGTTCCCTTTGAAACTGACTGGGGAGATTGGATGGCATGTTCCCAGAAGTCGATAGCTGTTTCAGCTTGGGCACCATTTAGCGTCACCTTTTAGTCCTTCATGTAATAGACTGAAACAATTTACATATGTCCAACTTTCAAAACTTATGCAGGGCTGTGCCATTTTTATCATAACTCTTGCACAAACAAAGGTCAAGTAGTTTTTGTGCAAGTCTGCATTAAAAACAAATAACAATATACTTCTTCATTTAGCAAACACAAAATGATTTAAAAATAGTAATACATTATTTTACTGAGTTAAACTAGCAAAAACCCACCCTACAGGCAGTTTTGGCCAGGTCTGGGGCGCTTTTTCAAATTCTTCATTCCGTATTTAGTGGAGAGTCGAACAAAATTCTGTCACGGATAAAAATTTTGGTGACCATTACTTTACATATGGGCAACATATGTTGAATGTGACACATGAAGCAAACGTGAACGGAGAATGTTACATCATGATGAATACGAAAATCAAAAGAATTGGAATTTATAATAAATCTTCTTTAAAAACATATAGATGTTAATAACTGCTGTATGTATGACGATTAGCCCACCCATTAAGGAGGAGATACGGTACATACAGACATATATACATATACAAATACAATTATTATAGTAAGATATAATGTGATCACTACTTTTGTATATACTTTTGTAATAATATGATCTGTTAAGATGTGTGGTTGCCCTGTTGTGTTGGTTGTCCTTGATGCCATGAACTTGGTAAATATACATAACTCTTACATCAGAGTGTCCTAAGTATTCTTCTTGTGCTGTGTAAATGTGGACTCATCAAAATTTAGTTAACAAGACTGAAAGTTGAGTTTATTCAGAAGACTAAAACAAACTTTATAGACTTTGTTTCCAATTAACTCATTTGTGTTCACAAATTTAGTATACACTCACACCTGACACCATTGTCTTCATGATACCTGTGGGATTCCACTGGCATTTGGTTCTCACTTGGAGTCAATATTTTAGGTAAAACGAGCTATTTTTGATGGGAATGCAAAGAACCTTGTGGTCAGAAAGTCCTATCCCTGTGTCGTTTCCTTAATCGTGATTAGATGTTTAGTTTTCATTTGCATGTCTGAAAAAATAACTAAATAAAACTGCATCTAGTACTAGCTCAAGTCTATTTAGACCTGTTATCAGCCCAGTATCCCTAACCCTGATCTACTTACTTAGAACTCTTTCTATATGAATTCCTTTGGGTTGCCATGAAACTTGCTTCGTGTGTTTTGTAGCCACATGATAAGGCAGGGAAGTTAGAAAGAAAGGGAATCCAACTTTTTTAATAAGCCCCTTTAATTCATCCTCTGTAAATTATTGAGAAAATTAATTGAAAACTAAAATAGAAGGTTGGTACTTTAAAAGTAAAATTGAAATGTGGGAATTAGACCCTGGGCTTTTATATCCTTTTCTGTTAAGAAAGATCTGTGGCATTACCAAAAATAATGGTAAGGTGGTGGGAGAGTTCACTCCTCTGATGTGCAGCGGGAGAAAAAAAGAATGATTAAATTGAAAAGTTTAAGTAGATTTTAAGCTGAATAAGCAATTCAATATCTGCCACCCCCTTATTTTTTCCCATGAAGTAAATTACCCCTTATGCTTGGCAAGCAGTTCATTCAATGAAAAGAGGGGCCGTCAGTGAGGAGGATTGGTTTGTCTGTCTGACAATACTGTCTGTCAGGCTTCCCACCTGCCTCATCACCTCTGTCCCAGTTCCACAAGACACATTAATTCAGAGAAGGTTTTGAGTATGTGGTGTGTCCAGTGTTGCTTTTTTTCACCTCATGACTCACCCAATCACTTGTTGGCCCAGCTACTTGCACTGTGTTATTTCTTGTCAACTCAATCCACCTTTCCGTCTTTACACACAAACCTGGTTGTGCACTCTGAGGACAGAGATTATCAGTCTCTTAACAGCTTGACCACTGTGTGTGTGTGTTGTGTGTGAGTGTATATGTATGTGCATTCAAGTGAAGTGCATGTGTGTGGGTGCGTATAATAATTAATGACTGTGGGGAGCTCAGAGAGAAGGAAAGAGAGAGAGAGAGATGCTCTTCTAACGTTGAAAATAAACACACTGCAGCCTCCCTTTTCTCTCTTCCAAAGTTCCAGTCAGCAAGGCACTTAACTTCATAACTGCTCGAATGAAGCCTCTCTAGAAGTCTTGTAGGTACTGACATGTTGAATATCTTTACCGTTTTTATGATTGTTACATTGTTACATAAATATCCATCTTTTAAAGATGGGTATTTATGAAATGTACAGCTATTTAAAAAATAATGGTAGAACTGTCTATGACAGCTCATAATAATGTGGTAATAGTGGGGTATTAAGGTCGAAACAAGAAGGTAATAATATGGAAATAGCAAGTTATTACCTCAAGTGATATCCATGTAATCATCTTGTATAACAGTGATTATAACTGAGTAATATTACATTGAAATTTATGTAATTGGGTAATAATGGGCCAGAAACTGTAGCAAATGTAACAAAAAAAATGTATGTCTATGAGGCAAAACCAGTTAGCAATAGTATAGCAATATATTGGTCACAATATGGTAAACTGTTAACAATAAAATGATAATACCTGTGCATTAGACTTTCATATACTAACTTGTGTTTATAACCTCAAAATAATAAGATAATATTGGTTGATGCTTTAATATATTAGGATACTATTACCATATTATAATGCTGGAATGAATCCTACCTTATGTCCCCAGGGATATTCTTTGATTAAAGTTAACAATGTAAATATTATGTTTAATGTTGTGACTGTTGATACAAGAGAATTTCTTGGATATTTGATAAATAAGTGGGAATAATTTGCAATGTCTACATTATCACCTTCTTGTTTCTGCGCCCTATTACCCCACCATTATCACATTATTACAGAGCTGTCATAGAAAGTACTGCAAAAATGAGTATAATTTTTATTCAATAACTATAATTTCTATTCAATCTGTAAATTTTTAAATATTTAAAAAATTGAGAGCAAACCCCATGTCATCCAAAACAGGTAATATCATTTACTGTGTTTCAGAAAAAAAAGTAAAGTTCAGTACAGTTTTGTGTTTTGTAAATGTAGGCTGAGCAGATTTCATTATGTTTTTCTTTGATTATTTTAAAATACTATAATCTAATATATCACAAACTTGTGTTTTTACAGTGAATCTAGATGCTCTTGTTATTTAAAAGTTTTTAGGGATCTTTTTTTTTTTTTTTTTTTACTTGTCTTGTCCAGCAGCTTTTGCAATCAGAATCGTGATCTGAATGCATTGTTGTGTCAAGCATATTTGCTTTTCCAAGATGAGCACTATAAACTCTATAGGCTCCTCTTGTTAGTGTTTTTCTTTTTTCTTTTCTTTTCATTATTTATTCATTTTTATTATTATTCACATGAGTACATGTGTAATATAGCAATGCCAGAACTGACAGAGCTGACAGGCAGGGAGGGAGATAGAAAAAAAGAGAAAGAGACAGAAAGAAAAAAGATACAAATAAAAGGACAGAGCACAAGTAGAAATGTTTTAGGCATCTTTATTGACCTTTATTGTAGAACCTGTCCCAGTTGGTTTTCTTATCATTTGGTCATGGTTTTATTTATAATTGGGGGTGATACTGAACTGAAGTTCAGTATCACCAGGGCTATTTTGTGTATAGTTTTTGGTTTTGTGTTTGTCTGTCATACAGTTGCTCATTGCACAAAGACACACACACACACACACACATGCCCACGTGCACATGCAAAAACTATACACCACAGAAAAAAAATGTTGCATGGTAAGGTGGCAAAACTGTGAAGTGTGTGTAACTGTAAGTGTGAGTGAGGAAGCAGGGATTAGTATTAGTGGAGAGGATTATCCAGTTGAAGGACTGCCTGCCTGTGTAGTAGCTTTACTCTCTCTCTGCCCTCCCTTGCTATCTGTCTATCTGTCTATCTATCTATGTATCTATCTATCTATCTATCTATCTATCTATCTATCTATCTATCTATCTGAAATCCATCCATGGGAAGCTTGCTTAGACACTCCTTGAACCTTCTTCTCCAATCTGTGTGTCTGGCCCCCTCCAGCACATCCTCATTCTTCCTTCACTTTCCTCCTCCCTTCCATCTGCTTACTTTCTTGTGCTTCTTTCCTTTTCCAATCCCCTCTGCTGTACTAATTCTGCCTTCTTCTCCTCTGCTTCTTTGCAACACCTCTCCTCCTCTTGTCCAACTTCACTTTGTTCTTTCTCACCCTTTTCTTTTTCCAAAACAGCCAAGGTTGCTCCTCCAGTTGCTCTCTCTTCTTCTATTTATCTTCCTTTGACAAAAGCTTTGCCTCATCCTATACTGCAGCTTCTTTTCAACATCAGTTTTCTTCTACTTTCACCCACTCTTCTCTGTGCTATTTTCCAGCTTCATTTCATTGTTCTATTCTTTCCTTTCGCACTCTTTTTCTGAATTTATTTTTCTATTTCTCTCTTGTCTTGTTTTTTCTCTTTTGTTGTGTTTTCTCTCTTTGTTTTCAACAGTTTTTTCCTGTATCCATCTCATCTCTTCTTTTCTGATTTCTAAAACATTATTTCCCATAGATCTGCAAGAAAATTTGACCAAAAATAGCATTCATCTTGTGTTATCCTAAATCACAGAGCATCTTAGCTAATTACTTTTGAAAAATAGCGACGGTAATAAAAGTTGCTGTATTCCTTTCTTAATTCTGCTCCTCTGTACTATGCTTTGCTGTCATAATAGCTTATGTAAAGTGCTGGCACAGGTCCCTCCGTGGTTAACAGGTTTAGACACCTTCTGATCCTCCTCTGGCTTAACTTCTGACACTGACACTTACTGTGCACTTCTCTACATAAGGGCTCTCAGTGGCGACTAAAAAGGATTCACCTCCCATGACACACAAATACAGGAACAAATGCACGTTGAGTAGAGCTTCCATTAAAACCACAGGAGAATATAATCCTGTCTGTTGCTATGTTGGCTTCACAGAGTTTTGGTTCCCATTTGAAAGCATTTACTAGCTGAAGATGACAGAGTCCATTTCATTCTTGTAAAAGCTCACAGATCCGACCTCTACAACAGCCTGTGTGATTATGTGCACTGTTAAAGACTCTGAGCAAAAAATTAAACCATTGGCAGTTTGCTCATTGTAAGTTTCTGAGACTTGCATTCCAAAATGGAGCAGTAAAATGAACAAACATAATGGTAATGGACAAAACTGGCCTAGCTGTCACAGAGACTGTTTTGGGATGGAAAGCTGACAAGTACAATTTCCCCATCAGCCAGAGATTTCTGGCAAAGAGAAGGTCACACCAAAAACATCTGAAGCGGTTTCAGGCTCTGGACAATGCCATTTAAATTGGTTAGCATCACATATTTGCACCTTAAAACATTCAAAAAGAAAGTCCTTCACAATTTATTAAATTGACGTTATCCCAGCTAACTGAGGAAAGGAGCTGATTTTTAGTAATACACACTGACTGAGGAGTCATTCCATTCATTCATTCACTGGCACGGCAAGATTGCAGACAAGTTCATTAAGCCTTCTAAAGATAGAGAGCCTGGAATTAGTCTTGTTTTTCACTGCCCCCCCCCAATGTTGTCAAATCCCTTATCTGGCAGGGTGACAATACCGTCCAATAATGGGCTTGTTGATAGTTATTCCTCTTGCTAAGTTTAAATAGGTAACATCAACAATCATTGTATCCTAGGTTTCATTGTTATTTTTTGTAAGTTGTTTCCTATTATAAGGTATATAAAATGCTACTGCATTAAAAAATGTGCTGTTTTCCAAAATTGTAGTAAAGAAACAGATTTAACTGCAAACTGATTATGAAAATGTAATCATACCTTCAGCCTGAACTTTTTAACTTCAGGGTAGGAAAGGTTGGAGTGATTCTCATGTCAGGGACAGTAAATCTCTACCAACTAAAGAGATTAACCTACAATGTAATGGCCTGTGCTGGGCACCTTGATAATATGTTACAGATTACTAGCAACCTGCTTAATTAAATGACATAATTGCAGCAAACGTAAACCACTTGTAATGTTGTGAAAGTGTTGAACAGAAACTTTTTATTAGGCTTGACATTGATTGAATAGTTGGTTAAATCATTAATACAGCTTCACTAAAAAAAAAAAAAAGATTCTTCACCCTCAATAAACATGCAGCAATAATTTTGGTTAAATGCAACTAAAAAAATATATAAAATCAAAGGTTAATTTATTCAAATAATTAATCATTAAGGAAAGTGTGTTTGGTATAAACTGAATGCATACCAATCAAATAAATTTCATTTGACCAGATTCCATGAAATGTAACTTTTTAGATTGTATATATGTAACAAAATTACATAGAAAATGTACATGTAATTAAATTAAAGTCAGGAATTTGGGCAGAATTATTTTTTTGAGTGCTGAAAAACATGAACTTAAGCACCTTTTAAGATGTTATTCAGTCTGAATTTTAATTTTAGGCTGCAGCACAGCAGAGTCCCCTGATGTCACTTGTACAAATTAAAAATTGAGGTTAATGTTTATTCATGGTTTAATTCACAATTAAAATGACAAATGTCCTCATTATTCAAGACAAATCAAAAACAGAATACCTGAAATGTCTCAGTGCAAATAACAAGACACAATATAAAAGGTGGGATCAAAAAAGTTTTGCGACTTCACCCATCAAAAGCACACTACCCTGAAGTCCTACTCTAACCACTTGCACATGCCATCTGGCATACAATTTGGGTTACTTCTTTTTCCTTTGTCTAAATGCCTATCATTCAACTTGAATTTCATTTACAGGAAGACTACAAAGTCACAGTAAGCCAAATCTGACATGTGGGGTTGGCAGTAAGCAACAACTGTCTTGCTCTAGCTAAAAAGACTCCTGCCTTTTAAATTCGCTGTAAGGAGGCACACAATGGCACATATGACAGCTCGGGTCATTTCTGCCAAATGTTCTCAAACAGTTCCCTCAGAATTTTACAGTAGAAGTCTGAGATGACATGCTGATCTTGAGAGATGGACTTATAGTGCACAACCCCATAAATGCAGAAAAGAACACACCCCTGCTCATGCTCCTCCTGATGCACCACCTTCGAGATTGGGTTCTGGCACAATTGCTGCAGTCAATATAGTGCTATCCACCCACTATAGTTCAAATTCTGTGGCATAGATGGAACAGCGGATCTGCACAGGTGCAGCTCTTAATACTTCTGTGCAGTTGCAGTTTATTTCCCACTTCCAGGATGAAAAGAAAGCAACATAATCCATAACAGTAGGAAAGAACCATATTATGATTAAACATGATTATCCATATAGCGATAAATGATTTAACCTGTAAGTAAAGATAAATGGATGAATATTGCTGTAACATTTGCCTGGTTCTTTAGTCTTTTTTTAAACATCTTTTTGAGCAGTTTTTCTGTATTTGAAAATGTGTTAAAATAGCAAATGGGAACAGTAGGTTAACAGGATACATTTGCTCAATTTAAAGGTTGCTGCTTCTGCCAAAAAAAAAAAAAAAAGAAATACAGCTGATCATTATTATAGTTTGAAGCATTAATTAATTTATAAATGTCTGATATCACCACAATAATTACATATGAAGATTTCTGTCAAGTTTATAAGTGATACTAACATTTTAAATAGCTTCTGTTCTTTATTTCAATATTTAACCTCTTTATTTCTACAAATTAAATGGAGTGAGCTGAGTTTAGTGAGTGTTCTGCTTTAATTACACTTCTGTGTAAGAGCTTTTTACTGACTCTAAGTCACAGATCAGCAAAGGGATTGACTGGCCACATGAGGCCATGGCATTGACTAAACAGGCTTAATGGGCTGGCTGCTATAGGCTTCTGTATGGCTGAGTTGAGCTTATTTATTTACTCTCATACTGTCAAGAGGAAGTGGCACAAACACACTGACCGGTAAACTGGTTGAAACTTTCCACTTTTATGTTTCACTTTAACTTACTATGAACGGTCATTTTTACTTGTGGTTTGGTTAGATTTAGGCAAAAAAAAAAAAAAAACACTACTTGATGTAGAAACAAAATGATAATGATTATGATGGGTTAAAATACACTATTTTAAAATGTTAAACACACGTTACTTTTCTAGGCTATCAGGGTGACAAGTGCAGCCATTTCTTAGGCTGATGACACCAACACACATAATAAATGTACTTATTCATCACTGTAGGTCATAAGAGATGCACAAACAACATGTGGGATTGATTTTTCTGGGGAAGGATAGGTTTTCTTCTCTGGAGAGTGTCATTAAACTGTATACTGTATACTGTGAACAAGCCAGTGTACTCATGTGAGACATGTGTCAGGGTTTATAAGACAATCAACAGAAACTGGTTTATCCCTTAAATCACCATAAATCTATTTTTATTACTTAGGATGTGTACATATATCTTCCCACGTTAGTTTGTCCACCTGGTGAAGACAACTCCAGCATTAACTCTCCTTTTAATATCTTTTGGTTTACAAAAAGTCCTGAAGATAATAATAATAACTGATTCTTTAGCTGCTAAATGCTAACTGTCGCTAACTATATCTGTGTTCTGTTTGGTACTGGCATGGGGATTACCGTAGGATTGTAATCATAACAAAGTTATGATTAGTCAGTTTAAATAAAATAACTAATAACTAATTCCCCCCAAAATATCCAATCTCTTAAATGAAAATGTCAGAGATTGCAGCTTTTAAAGCAGCTAACTATACCCATTTTTAAGCAGGATGCATTGACGTGTTACTTCTAAAAGAAGACCTTGCCACTCTGGCCATGTCACAGCAGGTCAATCTCATTAACCTCCAGCCACAGTGTTATGACAGGTCAGTCCACATTCACCAGCCATAAGACATTCAGAAGATCCATCATATGGCCCTGATTCTTTCAATATCTGCTATTGTCATTGTCTGTTTGTCTTTTAATTTTGTTGCACCATTTTTCAATATGTAAAGTTAGTAGATTTAGATTTCCTTTCAGAGAGTTCCTAACAGCATAAAAAGTATTAGCAAGGAGTCCCAGCTTAGGGGTGATTTATAGGAAGAAGGAAAAAGGACAGAGTTGAGTTAAAACAACTCTGTAACTATTTGACAGGAATTGGACAGATTAAATGTTAAATGGTAACCTTTGAGTTCTTTGGTCATATAATAGAAGCAATTACAATATCCAGTAATATCTATATATCATATAGATTGATTATTTACTAATTGGAAAATGTCATGTCAGGTCAATGAAAATTATGCTGGTTGCAACTTTACAGTTCTTCTGTGATGGAATAAGACAACCTTGCTGTGTGTTAATTACATGATGCAGCCATTTAAGAAAAAAATGTTACAATAAAGTAAGACAAATAATTCAGGTTTTGACACTGGTTCTGGTTATTGGTACTGGTTTATTTGAAGTGTTTCTAATGAAATCTATCTCACTGCAGAAACACTCTTCTCTCCTGTTTTTACTTTGGTGGAATAAAATAATATTAAAAACATTCCTCAGAGGCTGACTATATTATTGTTGACTTGTACTGAAACTGCATGGGAAACTAAAAATTAAATGGATCTGTGCACTGTTCTGAACACTGATCTATGTATATCATCCTGAGTCTGAGTTAGCTGTTTGAAAGCCAAGAAAGGGTGGATCCATTTTCTTTAATGTTTCAAATGAAACGGCCACTGCTTCTGAAAGGGAAAATAAGGGAAATAAAACATTGTATGTTGCAGTTATGCCCCTATAATGCTTATGAACACTATTTCAGATCTATGACTAGTTTTTTAACACCTTTCACACGAGCATTCTTATCTAAAGCAACGATGTGACCCTCTTCATGATTTTAAATGGCATATTGTGTTTGTCATATGATCCACTATCTCAATTTTCTAGTTTTGTTGACATTGTCAACTGTACTTCAGCACTGCATTGAATTATAAATAGAAAATTCTGTCTTTTCCTACTTTTAAATATTTGTTTAGCTCATTCTTCTGCTCTCCTTATTTCTAAGACCAGTAACTTGATTGGTTTGTTTAAAAAAAACCTTTTCCTCCACTAACCACAACTAGGCCTTATGTTTTAAAATAAAACCAAGAAGCTGTGCTTAATACAACATTTGGGAGATATGCCAATAAACATCTGAACAGAAGTCAAAGTGGCAAGTTTATAGAAAAACAAGATGTAGGATGTTTTATTTTATTCAATTTTTTTAAAAACCTTATTGTTGCAGAGATATTTTCATGGCTCTTTGATGTCTTTTAAGAAACTGAAAGATAGAACTTAAATGGACCTCTGTCTCAGTTTAACTGGCATACAGAACTAGTAGACTTTGGTAGGCCTGAAAACAGGTCAGGTTACACAAGCAGATGGCTAAGATTTAACTGCTTTCACTCACTGCATCCATGGATTGGTCATGAAATAATGGACCTTGCACACAAATGTGAAACACACCTGACCAACCAACCTTATTTTACTTTCCCTTTAATGATCTAATGTTGTCAGTGATAATAAAGGAGCAGTCGAATATATATAGATGTCAGTCATGACATCCTGTCATTCTATAATCCAGTTTGTGTACTGTATCTTCTATACAATAGTAGCTAAATCTACAAAAACTGCATGTCTGTAAAACTTCCTTGGGTTGGAAGAAAATGACATTAAGGACTGAAAATAAAATTAAACCAAGACAGCAGCAGTTACACTATGCATGGTCAAGACAGGGTTTGTCTTTGAGTAAACCAGCTGATGCCTCAGATTAGCACACTTTCAAATAGAGAAGGAGCCACCAATATGTGATTCATCTGGTGTACTGAGCTGCTTTCCACAGTAATAATGGCTAACTGGTCTCTGTACTGCAGGTGACACTAAGCTACTGGACGATTAATGGATTGACTTCTACAGCTATGTCAGCAGTGTCAAAGTACAAGCCAAAACACAAGCTGGACAATTTTGGTAAAATATTTCTACATTAAATATTCACTATCACTGCTTTTTTTTCTGTTAAATTTTCTTTAGTTATAAATTGTTTTAGTAGGTTCATTTCTGCCTCAACAGGTGTCAGAATCCCATTTAGAACTACGTGTGTGCCACTTGGTTGATGACCACTTAAACGGATTGACCTTTCCAGCCATGTCAGACTGGTCAGCAAACAGATCCAATAGAGCTTGACCAAAGAGCCCAAGAGAGTTTTAGTGGCCAGACACTTGTTCTTGAATCACGTTGCTTCTGTTACTGACACAAAAGTAAGTGAAATTAATGATGAAACGTCAAATATGTGAAATGTTTCCAGAGCACACATGCATAGTTATACATATAAATGCATTATATTGCATGTACTCCCTTATATATATATATATATATATATATATATATATATATATAGATATAGATAGATAGATATATATATAGATAGATA
>VUQS01031800.1:0-15570 GCA_015108495.1 Heterochromis multidens | reverse complement strand
AAAAATATATATATATATATATATATATATATATATATATATATATATATATATATATATATAGATATAGATAGATAGATAGATAGATAGATAGATAGATAGATAGATATAGATATATAGATAGATAGTATGGTCTGCACCTTTTTCCTACATTTGTGTATGTCTGTGTGGAAACACAGCATTTAATGTGTGTGCCCATGTACAGTTCTGTGTGTTGATGTACAGCATTTTTATTTATCTCCTTTTGCTTGTTATGTTTTTGCTTGGATGCAATAGCAAAGCGGTTTAGATTAGAAATAAATAACATTTTTATCAGATCACCCCCCAGCCAAAAAAGGCTTCCATTTAAGCAAGGAGGAGCAATATAAATATAAATGGAACAGTCCCTTTTTGTGGTTTACCCTCAAAAAATAAAAGCCAAAGAAGAGTGGAGAAGGAAAATAAAGCACTAAGTAATCGTTTTCAGCCCTACAACTCTTATTTAGTTGCTCTCTGTGTGTGAGAGTGTGGGAATGTGTATATGACAGTAAGCATGTGTGCAGGGGTGTGTGTGTGTCCACTACTCATAAAGGTGATACATGCAATACACCTTTTCTTTTCTGCTTATGGACAGGGAAATCTTAATAAAGTGAACTCACTTTATGGTTTTAATAATTCATCTTTTGTGTAGACTTTGTTTTGAATTGTGGGTTATATTTACAGATATGTGGTCAGGTAGTGCTAAAGGTGGTCAGCATTCATTTATCAAATAAGGATGTTTTTTCACAAAACTAATTCAGTTATAAAATGATGATCATGGCTACAGGGGACACCAGGACATCATTAATCAGCAGGACACATTTTGTAGCAAACCACTCTTATTTTGGATTTATTTACTTATGTGAGAGCAATAATGCCTTTAGCAAGCTATCTTCTATTATGAAAAATACTTGAAAATGTAGAAAAATTTTCTAAAAAGAGTTACAATTGGTTACAGGTCCAAGTGATGATTCTGATTGGCAGATGGCTAAATGCCCAGAAATAACAAATATGAAAACAATTTACACCATACATTATACGTTCCTAGAAGTGGGCAATTTGGTACTCTGAAATCCTTACAGCTTCATGGAGTTGAAGTTGTCATAATGTTAAACGAGAACATTTATAGATACTTGCTAAGGGCATAGTTACCTCACTGACCTTAAAACTCTTCAGAATTATTCCTTACCCCCAGGCACAGTCAAAAGAAAAACATGTTCAAACTGTGAGTTTGCCAGTTAGTGTGGTATACAGTTAAGTCCATAAGTATTTGGACAATGACACATTTTTATAATTTTGTCCCTGTATGCCACCACAGTGGATTTTAAATCAAATAATCAAGATGTGATTGCAGTGCCTGTTTTTCCGAGGCTCTAAAGTAATTGGACAACATATAAAGTTTATACCTTTATGATATAGAGTTTATGGCCAGATAAGTCCTCTTTGCTGATTATTCCATAACAGATTTAGCAGATCAAAGATCTTGAGTTTATTCCAAGAGTTGAACTTTTTGAAAATACAAGTGAAAGAGGCCTTCATTGGGCTGAAAAAACAAAAGAAAAAAAACCTATTAGAGTGATGGCAAAATCTTTAGGAGTAGCCAAATCAACAGCTTGGTACATTTTTAAAAGGAGGCCAGCTCAGCAACACAAAAATGTCTGGAAGACCATGGAAGACTAAATTGGATGATACTAGAATTCTTTCTTTGGCTAAGAAGGAACCCCTTGACAACTTAAGGCTGCCAGCGGAACCAGGTCACTAGTGTTCATTGATGATGTAACTGCTTGAAGCAGCAGGATGAATTCTGAAGTGTACAGGGCTATACTCTCTGCTCAGATTCTGCCAAATGCTGCAAAACTGATTTGACAGTGTTTCACAGTGACCCAAAACATACTGCAAAAGCAACCAAAGAGTAGGTTAAGGCAAAGAAATGAGATATTCTTCAAGGACCAAGTCAGTCACCTGATCTCAACCCAATAGAGAATGCTGTTCAGTTATTAAATACAAAACGGAATATAGAAAGACCCAAAAACAAGTAACTGGAGGTGGCTGCAGTAAAGGCCTAACTTTATTGGGGAAGAATGCTCACTGCAGAGCCACTGGTCTGTTACAGCTGAACTTTGAGTTCAACTTCTGCTACCCAGGCCCTAACCCAAAACCCAGAAAGGAATAGCGGGACTTACTCTATATAACTTGTATAACTTGTGCATTAGACCTGACAATTGAATTCTGGTCCAAAGTAAACAGGCTTACAAAATCCTCCTGAAAAACTGGGTCTGCTTCCAAGCACACTTTGGTGCGGTTCATTTATGGTGTGAAAACAAAAAGGACAAAGGTCAGGGATTTTCCCTGACACAACAGAAAGTTAAAAAGTAGTTGTCCTATTCAACTCTGGTTTTGGTCAGATAAGTGCTGCATTACTTTAGGTAACTCACCTTATTTTCCCAAGTACTGCTGGTTCATCCTGCACAAAAACGTCCCAATCAATAAAATACTAGTCAGTTCATATGACTTATGTCAATAGTTCTTGGTTCACTGTTAAAAGGCCAATGTGAACATTAACTAACCTAAAGGAGAGTACCTTTCCTCAAGGGTCTGTTTTGCATGTAACAATCCTACATATCATGTGCCCTTTTGTTCATTCAAAGAATAAGTTATTCATTAAAATTAGTTAATCCACTCATTAGCAGTGGGTTACATTTCCTAATTTATGTAACAAAATAATTCAGCAGCCTATAAATGATACAGTGTTTATCTTTAGCTGAGGTGAACAGTCTTCTCGGGTAGTACTAGCCACATATTTTCCAAGGTGTTAAGCTATTTTCAAAGGCATTCGTTTGTTTATGCCTAGGCCAATTTAACTGTCACCTGTCATCAGACTATGATGACTTGTGTAGTGTTGTTCAGTGCTAGATAATGAAACCTATGGCTCCCCCCTCCATTTCTGGTTTGCCTAAACTACTTTTGCATTGATGCTCATATATACTAAACCTAAAGGAATAATAAACTTATATATGTTTTAAAATGCTGTTGGGATGTCACTTGGTTTTATATATATATAATATACTATACAGTTGCTTAGCTATTCCTAGGATTGCACTCGTTTGGATAGACACCTCTGATATTGTGCCTGAAATCTGCTGGAGCTCTTCCAGTTTGGGGATTACAGTTCCTAACACTTCTGTTACCACTGGGACCACTTTGGACTTTACCTTCCACATCTGCTCCAGTTGTTCCTTCAGCCCCTGGCACTTCTCTGTTTTCTTGTGCTCCTCCTTCCTGATGTTGCTCTCCGCTGGGATTGCCACATCTATCAAAACTGTGGTCTTCTGCTATAGGTCTACGTCAGGCACAAATGTAAGTGCACCTGCACCAAGTATATACATTTGTGTTAAATGCTATATGCAGTAAAGGACTGGTTAAATGTCACAGTGTCCGATTTTTCCTTGACACCAACTTGTAAATAACATACTTTTTAATCAAAATAGGCCAGTTAACGTAAATGCCTTACATTCATTATACTACTTTTCGTACTGCCTCCAAGAATATAATTTGTGCTCTGTGTCTGTCTTGAGGTTTTCATAGCAGGATGACAACCACTTACACAATTTTATCAAAGAAATTACTTGACTTGTTCCTCCATCATGGTAGCAATTTTCTGACATTTACAGTGTCCTTTTCTCCAGCTAAATTACACCCTCAATTATTGTACAAAAGGCAGGATACTGTTATGTTTCAGTACTCTGTACTTGCCTTTCTAGTACTTAATACTGGATGATGCCAGATCTGTTTTCAGGAATTAAGATTTCCTATATTTCAATAATTATACAGTATATTTCACAAAGCACAATCATATATCTATATTAAACTTTTTTTTTCTGTCGTAGTAGAGTTTTATGGTTTTGCATGCCATAAACACTCATCCACAGGTTTCAGCCTTTCAGAAATATGAAGAGAAAACTCTGAGACAGAGATACTAGTCATGCTATTTATAAATATCTAATCCAGACAAACCACAGACTCTGTTGTTCTGTACTCTATAGAGTGTGTTGTCAGAGGACACCTGTGACATCATCAGTCTTATTACCCTGCTTGCTGTGATGGAGACACAGACTACATGACTCATCGTCATGATGTGTGTGTGCACTTGTCCACTTTTAATCTGAGGGAGCAAGTAGCAAGTGTTTGTGTGTGTCAGTGTCAGGACAGGACAGGACGTTTGTGTCATTAAGATTGTCCTCTATTAGGGGAACAGACTTTTAGCTGCTGGTGAATGTGCCCGTGTGTATGTGTCTGTGAATGGCTGTTCATAAGGTCAGGACAATGTGTGACTGTATATCTATCCAGAATATCATAAACTATGTCCTTAGCACAGTAGACTGTGTGTGCATGTGTGTGTGTGTGTGTGTGTGTGCGCGCGCGCTCCATTATCTGCCCAGTTAATTAATCTGTTTCTTTGTGTTGTATGTGTGTTGCATTTGGATATTTCTATGTTGGATGACTATGTGTTTTTCTTTTGGGGTGTGTTTGCATGCATGGATGCATCTGCCTGCTTGTTCACCTTATTTGTTTGTGCATACATATGTTAATTAAGTATGCATTTAGTAATATGAATAACTTCTGCAGGTAGCAGTAATAATTTTGGCTCACCAATAGAAAAGTTCTTCCATTGATCTGGGATGCGCCATGTTTGTTGACAAATCAGTGGCCTAATTGAAATGGTATCAGAATGCTTGCACACTAAAGATCACAGCAGTTATGTACACCTGCCATTTTCAATGCCTTTTCTGCAATGACAATCCCAAAAGCTGTGAAAAATATTTACTTAAAGTTCCATATTTCCCACACTGTAAAGATCTGCAGTTAATATGTTTGCACATTATGTTTGCATTTTAAAGGGTGACTGATTGAGTGTTTAAAAAAATCCCCTGTTACATAAACTTATGTTACAAAATGTGAATGGGAGAATTGTCACAAAAACTGAAGAACTATTTTTGGGGACACCTCATGTATTCCATTTAATGAGTCTTACACTGTAGACTATCTTTGCCCTCATTAGCCTGGATGATTCTAAGTATACAGAATAAACATTTCATTGGGAATATGTATTCAGTAGGAAAAGTCTTAATAAAATGTGGTTGTAATGAGGTTTGTGGGATGTTAATGTTTGTGAAAAGCCATATTGCTGTTTGAAGTCCTTTCACTGCAAAGCCAATTCTTTGCACCTCCATTGCATTGTGGTAAGGGAAATGGGTAACATAAGTAATGCATTACATAATTTTCAATGACGAAGGCAAGGTTTTAAACTGTTTAGTTTGTCTCAAGTCAAAAGAATGAATGGTTTTACATTTGAATTTTAAATACATTTCTGTCTAAGGAGAATTTTGTAGCAGAAATGTATTCTATGCAAGTACTTCTGAATATTTCTCTGGCCAGAGATAATAATGTCAGGCATTAACTGATAGAATGAAAAGCTTTTTGTGGGTTTGGATTTTTAATTTTACAAAAGTAAAATCATTTGTGCCAACTAAGGTAAAATGACTCAGTTACAAGGTCTGTGGTTGGGCATGGAGTTAACTATATACTATTTAGAAGAAAGAGAACCGACATGGAGAGAGACAGATCAATGTGTATACTAACAGCAAGATACAGGCAGAGACATAAATAAGAGACATGTCAGAGCTGTTGGTATAGATGGATATAAAGTGCGAAAGCCAGAGATAGAGGGGATGATGGAGAGCAGTGGGTGTAGAGCCTCTTAGCCATCACCATGAAAGCAGCTTTTCCACTTGTTTGAGGACCCAGGCACTGCTCTCTAAATAGCTAAACATCATCTGTGACATCAAGACACCAAGGGCAAACATGTGCTTAAATATCTAAAATTAGGGAATGGAAAAGGCATCTGTTTTGACTGCAGCGCATAGATGCAGCCAATGTACAAGTACTTCTTATATCGAACCTGAACTCCCGCTGAACTTTAATGGATTTAATGGATGACTGAAAGGCATTTTTCTTTTTCTTTTTCTTTTTCTTTTTCTTTTTCTTTTTCTGACAATACCCATTTGCTATGTGTTTGTGTGTGTGTGTGTGTGTGTGTGTGTGTGTGTGTGTGTGTGTTTATTGGTATGCTAAAGGATTTTAACATTTGTCAAATACTATTTTGGTAAATGTAGTAGTTTTTTTCCCCCTAGCAATAATCACAGAAACTATGTGTGGCATCAACCAGTAAGATTAAAAAAAGTTATTTCTAGCCATCCATCTACTGCATCCCTTTCCAGTTTCTTACCAGCTTCTTACCCAGGTTCAGATTACAATGAGCTGCAGGCTTGATAAAGTAGTCCAGACATATTTATATCCAGCCACGCTCCAGCAGCTTCCATAAATCCCAAGAGGACCTTGGGAGATATGAAATCTCTCCAGCATATCCATGTGCCTGGAAAAACCTCCAAAGTCCAGGAAACATCTTCATCACATTCCAGAAACACCTCAACTGGATCCTTTCAGTGGTACATAGCTTCACTCCTGCACAAGTTGGTTCTCTTACTGACACAAGAGACTATAGTACTGATCCAACTGCTGACCTCATGTTCTAGCTGACACTCAGGTCTATTCACATAGACCAGCAACCTTCCAAGCTGGGGACACATCTGGGAAATGAGCCATCTTCCAAACCAGTTCACACTGCACTACAAACTGTTCTGGTGTGTGCTGGATGGTATGAAATGGATAGTTTCTCCAGAGGGTCACCAGACATGATGAGAGGGGGGTAAAGAAATAAAATTTAATACAAGCCATTCAGAATACTTGATCCTTGAAAATCTACAAAATGTCAAGTATGTTAATTTTCAAAGTAATCTTGGTTGGTGCAGCTTAAATGTTCCTATGTAAAGGGTTTGATATAGTCACCTAGAAAGGTGACACACAGAGCTTTAAAAAATTCTAACACATGACCATAGCGTTTACTGGTTTCAGCCAGAAGTTGAAACTAGGCAAGAACTTTGAAACTATAAAGTTCTACATCAAACATACTTTGCATTGTGCTGCAAACACAATCTGATGTTTTAAGGAGTCACCTAATGTGAAATGCACTGTAGAGGCCATTTGTCCTCTCTGCTTCAATCTAATTTGTTTATGACAATCACACTAATGTATCTGCATTAATGTGCTGTTGATTTATTGCCATGCACCATTAACGCACAAAGGGGGACTTCTCCCAGTATGTTTACTGTACAGTGACATCTAATGTTTCTAACCACATGTGGAGTAGAAGAGAAAAGATTGCTCTTCTGCTGGCTACCACTTTTATCCTTGTAGTCCCATCGTGCATGTTTTGGGGAACAATAATAAAAGCTCAATGTTGGTTACATTTTATTAATTCAGTCACTTTTGCGATTTTGTTTTTTTTTTTCATCAAAGTGTAAATGAGATTCCAAATTTTCGTTGGCTTAATTTCTTTACTTTGCTTTATATTAAGAATTATTGTTACTGGATTTCAATATTATTACTTCTTCTGCACTGAATAAATACAGAGAAAAATATATGATCAAAAAAAAAATACTGAACTCTTTCAGTCAAGCAAAAATAAGTAGAAAGTTCAGAATCAATGTAGAATTTTGAGCTGCTCGTTAGCTGATGTAAAATTACTGGTACTGCATGTGTAACAAAAATAAACACAATCTTCTGAAAGACATTTCATAATTTCTGAATATCCATTTGAAACACATCAAATCTAGTTCAAGGAGATGCATTTAGTTTGTGAATGTGTGTAGATTTGTGTGGCTGTGTGTGAATGAGGTTTGTTTTTATGTTGTTTCAGTGCTTGTTCATTTTAAAATGCACATGTAACTACGTGCTCTTGCATTTGCATCAAACATCAGACTGTACATGTTGTTGAGACTGAGTATGTATATTTGTGTGTGTGTCACTGTGGGGAATTAAAATGATCCAACATTAGAGTGTTTCAGATCTATATCAAAGAGGGTCTGAAGGATTCAGATGTGCCCTTCAGCACTAAACACACACACACACACAAACACACACACTTTGTGAACTTGCTCATATCTCATGTTAATGTCTTTTTTTCTTGTATCTCCCATGACATCAGATGTAGGAGACAACACTGTGGAGATAAGTATCACTTGAAACACACACACACACAGCCCAGAAAAAAAAATTTTTTGTGCTGCCTGGCCCCATTAATGCTGTGTATGTGTAACTATGTATATGGATTATTTTGCACATTTCTAGACATTTGTAGATACAATCTTGTGTGTTGAATATGACTACATAACTACATGAATATGACTGGGTAATTTCCCTTAATTTGTGTATTTGTTTGTGCATGTATGCTTTCTAATCCTTATGTTTTGTTCAATCACCTGCCTTTGTGTGTGTGTGTGTGTCCTTTAACGTTCCAGTGGCCCACATGAGCAATGCTGGGTGTGCGGCTACAGTCAGGTAGCTATAAATCACAGCGACAAACACTGGATTTTTGCGTTAGGAAAATGGCCTGTTCCTGCTGAAATGTCGGTGTGTTCACCTCCAGCCACATATCTCTGTCTGCGGCACAACCTACCAATGCCCTTGGGGGAAGACACACAAAAACATAGGCACATAGGCACAGACAACCTGGAACACCCAGGTACAAAATCCTCACAGTTTAAAAAACACACAGTGATATGTTTACAAAAACACTCCCCTAGATAAGGGAGAAGTTTATGAAGTGGGATCATGAAGTGGGATGGTATATATTAATGTGTGAATATTTCTATACTTTGTTTACAAATATTCACAAGTACAAATATTCGCTGTGGTGTAGTTAATCATGTGTTAACAAGAAACTCACTTGTGCTGCATAAGAGAAAGTAACAGTAGGAACTAATTTTCTGCCTCATGATGTGGCCCATCAAGTCCTTACATCTAAATATCAGAAAACACCACTGTCTTCTCAAGAGGTCCCAACTGACCATTGTTTTCTGATCAACATGTTCTCGTCCATCTCTCAGATGCTGCTGGCATTTCAGACATACTTACAAGGTGATCTTTGGTATTGGTGACTTGACTCACTGACAGTGGTATTATCAGACATGGAGCAGCAGATTAATTCTCAAGTTTGTCAGCAAGGAGACTGCAATTTGTGTCCCATTTGGGAACTTTGTATTTTGCACTTTATTTTGATGTTGCTTTTTGTTTGCTTAATAATTTCCGTTACACTTCCTGCCATGTTAGGTTTAGGCACCGGAAATTACTTGGCTAGGTTCAGGAACAGATTGTGATTTTGGTTGAAATAAGCCCCTTCACAATATTAAACCTGCATATTGAAAAATGAAGCTTACCCACTGGGTTTAAATATGGTATTAGAAAGAGTCCTTTACACAGACCTGTCTCACTACGACAACAGCTTGTTGGGTCACTGCCAAGAGATGCCAGCAGCTTTGACAAAAAGGCAGTATTGGACACCCGGGCAATGAGAATGAACTGAAGCACCTATATCACTGATAAAAAAATGATTAATTTTAGCCTTTTAACAGCTTAGGGGTTTTCTTTTCTAGGGCAATCAATACTGCCTGGTTAAGCTGAGGAAAATAAATTAAGGTTATGTTTAAATCTAAGTAATGTTGGTTGCAGTGTGTGCTGTCAAATTATTCAGTATTGCAATAATCTTGCATCTCTTCAGGAGGTTTTGCAGCATTCCAGTGAGTTGTGCATTTACTGCTAAGAGAGAAGAGTTAGTGGGTGCTGTTCAAAACCCAACAGGCACAGTTTGATTTCACTGCAGTTGAGGGTGTTTTAACTGGAGTCCACAGCTATGAATGACAAGTTAACAGAATACTGTGTGAACCAACAGCATTGTTAATGATATAGACTAATAAACACATATTTCACAAGTTGTTGTGACTGAATCCTAAAGGTAGTGTAGTATCTTACTAATGAGTCATTAAAGTTTATCACAACATTAATATCACCTACTGTTGTTTGATTATCATCTGATAGAGACTCAAAGTCATGCCTTCCTTCTCACACCTTTGCACCTTTTAAATGTGTTTATTCCACCCTTGCCTCTACAATATACACTCAACAGCACAGACAAATTTAGCACAGCCATTGATTCACACAACCACAGTAAGTTTAAAAAAAAACCCTATAAACATGGGTTGGATTCATGATCAGATGGCGGCTTTGAAATCTAAAATTTTACGATGGCTGGCATAAATGCACAGATGCATTTGATTGTACTGAAATGCGCACAGTGGAAAAATACATTATGATATAAATAAAAGCATGCACCCTGACGTAATCACATCTGTTAGTGGTGCCATTACATCTTCACACACAAGAAGTATGTCATGTAAATGGTTAACCGTGCAGAACAAGATATGTGACATGAGATTGGAAGTGAGTCCTCACTCACCCCCTCTCTCTCTCTTACAGTGTTTCACACACATGCAGACACACACACACACACACACACACACACACACACACACACAGGACATAACAAAGTCAGCTGCAGACAGAGTACTGATGTAGACCTTCATGCTTTATAGCATACTGAATGGGTGTCTGGGAATTAGCAGGACACTTGTTTAGGTGTGTATATTCACTGTGCAGGCACAGAGTCATTCATACTGTGATATGTCACATCTCCACTTGAATTGTTGCTTATCTAATAATTATTAATTTAGATCTTTTAAACTGAAATCACGTCTTGGTGCTTTAGGTTTAGGATTCTAAAGAGAAAGAGAAGGCTCCCTCAGGAAATACATGTATGTTCTCACGAGCATAATAGCAGTATAGTAAGTGTGTATTTGTGAGTCTTTGTCTGAATACATGAAAATGTGAGAAGCTGTTTCAGCATTTTAAAGAGATATGAGTGTCTGCCTAAGCTGACAAGTCACAAAATTGATTTGCTGGCTGATCTGAGCACATACACATGGTTGATAATCGCCCAATGAAAACACTGTTGCCTTGACTATTTATAAATGGGACACATTTGTTTTCCATTCTTTCTCAACTGGCCATGTACCTATACTGCCTGCCTATGCCAGCTGCAAAGAAATATAACTCCTTCCAAATGATCTGTAATAGTATCATAACAAGCTGTAAAACTTTGGAAATGTGGTTGCAGGCATACACGGTTATATGTGGATTGTTGTTTACAATGAATTTGTATACATTTACAGTGTCATGCATTACAGTGGGAGCCAACTGGAGGTCATACAGTATGCCCCCCTTTTAGTACTGTGCCACTGAAAATACCCTGCTGGAGCTGTGATAATGTCCTTTCCACCTCCTCCTCCCACATTACCAGTTATACCACTGCACTCATCTAATACTACACAGGTGGTTTCACCATCTTCCTCTGATTCTGTAAAGCTTTCACTTATACAGTCTAGTTGTTCCTTCCTCACACCACTCAGCTATCGCACTGTCTGAAGGTCTTTGTTTTCTTTAGTTTTGCTCTTTTCTTTCTTGAATCTTTCTGCATTTCTTTGCTTTCGGTTTCTCTCCTTTTTTTCTCTGTTGTTCTATTTTGCTCGCCTTGCTTCTTTCCTTCTTACCATATTGGTTCCTCTTACCTACTTCAGCATCGGACACCACTTTATTTTCTTTCACTTCTTCTTTTTCTATATGTTAATTTACTATCGTTCTTCCTTCATTTTCTTTTTTCCTGCTTGTTTTACCTGCTCTGTATTTACTTTTTTGCCCCCTGCCTCGCCTTTTTTTGTGTGCCTTCCTTAATGTCAGTCTACTTAACTTCCCTTTGTATCTTTTTGTGTGCTGTCTTCTCTTTGTCTTGTTGACTTCTTTCAGTTTTTTTCCCCTGCCCTTTCCTCTGCCTATTAGTCAGTTTGTCTCTTTTTAACTTGACTTTTTTTTCATTGCTTCCTTCCTTTATTTCTTTTACATTGTCTTCTTTGGGTCTCTTTTTTATTTGTCTTCTTTTCTCTTTTCCATCTTCATTTTCCCTACATTTCCCTTTCTTAACTATTTCCATCTTTTCCTCTTTCTTTTCTTTGCTCGTTCTTTTTCTACCCAGCAGTGCATCTCTTCACCTTTCCTTTTCATGCCAGTACCCGACCCATGTATCTACCTGTCTATCTTCTGTCTGCCAGTTTTGCCTCCTACCTTCCTCTCAGGCTGTGCTAGTTCATTACTCTGCATGCTGCCTTGATGTGATTTCAATGCAAATAGCAAGTGAAACACAAATGGATCAGGTTCTTTGTGCAGAGAGACACACGAAGAGAGATATCTTAAGACTGAGTGAGTGCTAGGAAGCGAGTGACTTCCATTCTTCTGATTTCCCAAATGGAGAAGCATAACAATCTATCACTCCTGCAGAGAGAGTCTGTGTGTATAGATGGATGCCGGCTCTCCTGTAGTGAGCACAGCTGCAAATCACTGTCAATCACATAAAAATCCTGTCTCTGTTTTCTATGAAACAACACTGGTGCATTTACATTTCTACATATTCTAACACTTACATACATATACACACATCATGCATGCACACACACACACACACTTGCACAGAGACCACCTGCATAGGAATTTCAGGCTATCTTCTTTGATGGTGGAAGTAATATCTGACTGGTAAATGGAGAGTCTCAGTTTTCATATCCTGAAAATGGGACTCCCTGCTGTAATGACTTCACTCTAGCACACGTCACTATATTCTCTTTTCATCTTTCATCTCTTTTTTGTTCTCCATGCATCTGTTTGCTGTTTATCATTTTTCTAGTAGGTGCATTCATATTTGAAGGCACTTCATCAGCTGTGACTGTCAAAAATGTATATTAATGATCAAAAATTGTTTGTTTGAATTTGAATCATGATTCAAATTCCCAGGTATTGCCACAGTTTCCAAGAGCATTACCAGAGGACCACATTCTCTAATCTGACACATAATAGTACTGAATTCTCTATTCTTTCAAGTTAAAAATAAATCAGAATGTAGTATCCGTAGCTCTTAAAAGAAGGTTTAGAAAACAGTGTTTGCTGTCACATCTTGGACAACCTACAGTCAAGGAAGAGAATTTTGGTAGGAATAAATGGGAAAACAATAGTTCAAGAGTGAAGATATGAACAAAGATAATGTACTGTATTTTAGATTAGCAGTGGTTAAAAAGCTCATTTTGGATATATTTGGGTGTAGAGAAAGTAGCTTGAGTTTCCCCTGTATGCCTCTAAAAGCTGTATTTTTCTTCAATATGTAGGTTTTTAAATCCATACCAATGAACTCAGTCAGAAATTCTGCTTTGTATACGACCATCTCAGAGGTTTTTAAAATCCTGAACTCAAAACTCAGTGAATATAGGCTGTGGTTAAAGTACCCTTGATTGGGGCACTGAGTTTGCACTGGAGGTTCCCATCTAGTGCGAATGAATTTAACAGATTCGAAGGATAAAATGTTCTTTCCACATTTCGTCACTGAACATTGTCTGAACATTATTTTGTTGAAATGTAAAAACTTAGCTATCACTTATTCCTGCCACAAGCTGTACCTGAAATAAAAGACATGGCAAATGAGATTTTTAAAGCAATTTACAAAGTATTATACTGGAATGCCATGCATGTCTCCAGGGAGAACTGATGTTTTCAAGCACACCTAAAGTGCTGGCTTTGATTTTGAATTACCTACCATCTCCTCAGGCTCTGACTCTCACAGAGAATTGCATATTAGATATCTTTAATTAGAGGTATTTCTGTTGTTAATCTGTTTTCCCTGACTGTTTTTGCATTTCTTTGTAAAGTGTGATTTCTCAGAATGAATGGTGTAAAGTCGATTGGGAAAAGAGCGTGAAAATGAATCTACTGGACATTAGTGGAACCCCAGGGAAACTAATTTTGTGTGTTGAAGTTTGGAAAAGGGATGAATCCCTTAAAACAAATGGCAACACAAAACAGCATTTAGCATGTACTAATGAGACTACTGTTACTTGCAACACAATCTTAGCTGCCACAGCTAGAGAGCATATCAGACAGTTTACATCTCGTCACATACCAAAAGGAAAAGACTTTAACAACAGCTGCAGGCAGAGTGATACACAGCCTGAAAGCACCAGCCTACGTTGAAGGGAAGCAAAAGACCTATAGACTTGCAAACAACTCTCCCCATAATTTGCCACACTAATTTGCAGATCTGCCTTGGCTTATTTGTATTCCCTGGACTTGGTGTTAAATATTCTTTTCACCCATTAATTTCTGTGTACATATTTTATCATTTGTATACACATTTACACATCTCAATACACTGGCAAGTCTGAAAACATATATAAACATGACTTAATATGTTTACGAATCTGACACATGCAAAGAGTCTGACTAAACATGTGCAAATTCCTGTATGCATTCACAAATCTCAGTATGCATTTACATATTGTTACACACTTACAAATCTGATCACATATAATTGCCCCGTACAGAGAGTGAGTTCCAGTGAGATTGGTGAGAATAATTTCCCGGTAGCAAGGCAAGCATAATTAAAAAATAATCCTTTACTGTCAAGAAATTTCTTGATTTCAGGTCAGTACAGTAAATACACTCACTGTGTTAGGCCCACCTGTTCAACTGCTTGTTAATGCAAATATCTAACCAGCCAATCACATGGCAGGAACTAGATGCATGTGAGTATGTAGACATGTTCAGGACAACCTGCTGAAGTTCGAACCGAGCATCAGAGGGAAGAAAGGCGATTTAAGTGACCTTTAATGTGATGTATTTGTTTTAAGTATTTCAGAGACACAGAACTGATTTACTGGGAATTTTCCCACACAACCATCTCTAAAGTTTACAGAGAATGGTCTGAAAAAGAGAAACTAGCCAATGAGTGGCAGTTCTCTGGGTGTAAATGCCTTGTTGATGTCAGAGGTCAGAGCACAATGGCCAGACTGTGTCAAGCTGACAGGAAGGCAACAGTAACTCCAATAACCACTCATTACAACCAAGATATGCAGAAGAGCATCTCTGAACACACACGAGGAACCTCGTGATCTGACTGGTGGTCCACCTGTCAGTGGATCACCAGCTTCCTGACAGACAGGCAGCAGCAGGTGAGGCTGAGGAGCATCACATCCCACACACAGACCATCAGCACCGGCCTCCCCCAGGGGTGTGTTCTTTCCCCGCTGCTCTTCTCCCTCTACACTAATGACTGCACCTCAGGAGAACCATCTGTGAAACTCCTGAAGTTCGTGGATGACACCACCGTCATTAGTCTGATCCAGAACAATGACAAGTCCGCATACAGACAGGAGGTGAACCAGCTGGTCCAGTGGTGCAGTCAGAACCACGTGGAGCTGAACCCGCTCAAGACTGTGGAGATGACAGTGGACTTTTGGAGAAACCCGCCCACCCTCTTCCCCTCTCATTATCCTCATCAATACAGTACCTACTTTGGATCACTTTAGATTCCTTCTTCTACACTGCCATCATCCAGTCTGTCCTGTGCACATCAATCGCTGTCTGGTTCAGCTCAGCCACGAAGCAGGACAGGGCCAGACTGCAACGGACAATCAGGTCTGCAGAGAGGATGATTGGAAAATTCACTCA
>VUQS01031798.1:0-20175 GCA_015108495.1 Heterochromis multidens | reverse complement strand
AGGAATGGGCCAAAATACCAGCAACAGTGTGTGAAAACCTTGTGAAGACTTACAGAAAACGTTTGACCTCTGTCATTGCCAACAAAGGGTATATAACAAAGTATTGAGATGAACTTTTGTTATTGACCAAATACTTAATTTCCACCATAATTTGCAAATAAATTCTTTAAAAATCAGACAATGTGATTTTCTGGATTTTTTTTTTCTCATTTTGTCTCTCATAGTTGAGGTATACCTATGATGAAAATTACAGGCCTCTCTCATCTTTTTAAGTGGGAGAACTTGCACAATTGGTGGCTGACTAAATACTTTTTTGCCCCACTGTATATACATATACATATATACATATATATATATATATACATATATAGACATATATATATATATATATATATATATATATATATATATAATATATATATATATATATATACATATATATATAGATATATATATAGACATATATATATATATATATATAGACATACATCTACTACATTGCTATACTACTAGGAAATGGTTCCAACTTGACAGTCCATTGATTACAATAATGAAGTAGTTAAGGTATGGTTTCTGTATAAAATGTATTTTTCTTGCTTGTAATGAAGTATTTCTACAATATGATACTACAAATGTGGACAGGATAATATAGTGTAAATTCCCATTGAACCATATTTACTGCCAGGAGTATCCTGTCCATGTCCATTTAGTTCATGCCCTCAAGAGCAACAGCTAGCCCCAAACCACCTGAAGGAGGACCCATTGGCAACTATTACTTTGCAGACATCAGTGTAGTTGCTGTTTTTAAGGTTTCTGTCCTGTAAGGATGGAGAATAAAGTGCCAGCAGCATCCTGCCACAATCACCTGTGTTCAAGTGATTTTGACCATGTTATTATGAGTAAACAGACAGCTGGTTTAGATTACACTGTCATCTACATACTGTCAGCAGAGCTGCTGGAAGTCTGTTTGCAAGTGACATCTCCTCTTATTTTGCACAATATTGGTGTCCCTTGGGACAGAGTGGCTGTCTCCAAAAAATATTATATGTACAAAAGTATTAATTTTTAATAGTCAATGCTAAAATGCCCTAACAATAAAATAGTTAAATCTAAATTTGAACATCTTTGTCCTACTTCAGGACAAATATAATGTTCTGTCCCTCCTGTTTTTTATGGTTAAGAACCTTCACATATCTTCCAAGAAGAACAACAGCAAGCACCCCAAATTGATAAATGTTGACATTCAGGTAAAGAAAAGTCAGATTAATGTACAAGTGTTTATACAGTACTTTCTCTGGTCTTACTGATCACTCAAAGCTCTTCAAAGACTACAAGTCACATTTAACCATGTATTCATACAGTGCTTTATTCTAAGCACTTTATCGGTCTAATATCCGTGTTCGATTTAGAATCACCAGTTAGCCTATCATGCATGTCTTTGGACTTTGGGAGGAAGTCAGAGTACACGTAGTGAACCCATGCAGGCACGGGAAGAAGATGTAAACTCCACACAGAAAGGCGTCCCTTGGATTTGACTTGTTGAGTTGTTATTAAGTTATTATTGTAACAACAAAGGCAGAACATCTTAATCAAAACAGAGTGACAAAGTTCTCATTGAGAGGAGGCTGGGGTGGATGGATGGGTCAACACAAAACAGACTTTAATAGATATCTAATGTATTTGTGGCCTGTTTCCCACCGACCGTGTCAAGAGCATGGCCATGATTATTCCCTGACATTAAGAGTGGGTGTATTAATGCTTATACTATTGTTGTAGCAAAATAAATATTCACTAAATGTAACCCAATTATTTTTGTGCTGAAATCTAACTTTAATCATAGTGTTATCACGTTACAAAAGGCATTTGTGGTTGAACAATTGTAGTCGTCAATTCTCAAGATTGTAAACTGTTTTTTAATTTGAAGTGGAATATAGAAGGCAACAAATATACCAAAATGTTATCTTTTATTTTTGTAACAAAATGTTCTGCATTCACTTTCTCTGTATTGCCTTTATTTAATAAATTCAAACAAGCTTTTCAGCTGAAAAATAGCATTTCAAAATGCCACATGTACTCTGAACTGTACATTTTTGAATTTCAAACTTCAATTTTTTATTTAACCAGAAGAAACCATTATAAAAACTTTATAAGTACTATGATATTATAGTAAAGTACTTCACACGCCTGTTTTTATGTGCAGAAAATAATACAAGAACTCCATAAAAAATTTAACACAATGATTATTATGCATTATTAAATGCAAGATGTGTGAAGGACACCTGTAATTTTACAACTCGGTAACAGTGCACTCCTCTCAGCTCAGTGTGACAATATGACCCACACCTACCTGCGGACACGCTCACCTGCTTGTGCAGTGCTTTCCTGAAAGTCCTGGGCCTCTGTAATAAAGTTAAGCCTTTTCTTATGAGTTGTCAGATCCTTTAAAACTTCCTAGCTCTTATTATAGTTTTTACTGTCTGGGTGGAAGAAAAAAGAACGATAGAGGAAGTGATGAAAGAGAGAGACAAGTCTAAAGAATTATTCCCACTGCTGTCTAATTTTCCCATGTGGCCTATTTTGTGTTTTAAACTGGTTGTGCATCTGACTGTGTTTAAGTTGATTCTCTTCACTGAGTCCGTGTTATGGTGTGTGCATGGGTGTGTGTGAACACCTACGCACATATGTGTGTTTGTACCGGGTGGGAAAACGGCAGCAGTTTAGGGTCACAGAAGGAGATCCATTACGTCACCATGGCAGCCAGCCTTAATTACAGCTAACTATAGTTGGAGCAGAGGGAGCAGAAAAGAGAGGGAGAGAGAGACAGAGCAATGAGTGTAATTAAAAAGTCTATTTGAAACCATGAGATTATTACAGTGATGAGGTTTGTGTAATGGCTTGTACAATACACTGATTCATGTGTTTCGTTCTATGCATGCAAACACTAAAAGTGAAAACCCCAACTCTGTGCCTCTACTGAATAAACGACATGCTCCGTGTCGAAGAGTATGTGCCTTTTAATAGTGCTGGCCTAATTAAAGGTAACATCGTGTAAAATAATCTGTAATTGCATTATTAATCCATGAATCATTTAGTTCAAAACGCCCAACACCGTTCTGATAATAAGTAAAGAGATATGCCAGCTACCCAATGGCTGAAACCGTAGCAATCCTCTACTGTATGTATGCCTCTATGCAACATGATTGGCTTACATGTTTTCCGTTGTAGCTGTTGAGTGGCTCTTTGGGGCCAGGGGCACAATAACCACCATCTTTGCCATTACAGAAATGTTCTATAGATTTCTATTTAGGATACTTTGAGCACCAAGATTCTGTCTTATAATGTCTGTTTTTACTCTGACAGTCCTGACTGCTGGTTACTTTTTAGCTCAGAGTGCCAATTTCAACCTATTTTTATTTAAATAAATATCTGTTAAGTTACTTTATCACTAAATGTGGAAATAAGATGGTGCTTGAGCCTGTGGTCCACTGATGAAGGTCTTGGTCTCTGGTGACTTTCCTGCAAAACTAAAAGATGAATTCAGAGCAAATCTAATATTTCCTGCTGCAGTTTCATGCTAAAAGCTTTTAATTAGTAAAACAGGATCAGTTTCTAATTTTGTGAAAGTAATGGAGCAAGGAGCAGCAACTTTGTGCTTTTAGGTGAAGAGCGATACACTTCCAACTTCTCACCGCTGTTGGTGTTTGTGACTTCTATTGTGTGCAGCATACAAAGAGCCCTTTTACTCAGAATGATGGAAAAATGCCAATTACTGTCCCTGTCCCCGCCCAGAATTAGGACCCAAATGCGGACTCCAAGACAGACTAAAATTTTTTTTAAAAAAGCAAGCCTTTTTTTTGGCTGATACAAAGTCCAACAAAACAAGAGTCCACAGGCAATTTTAATTGAAAACAAGCAGGGAACACACTGGGAGGTTAAACAGGCATCGCAACAAAAGGAAGACGGCAGTATTTATACACACAGGGTCATCAGGTAAGAGAACACACCTGGGAAAGATGAGGCACAGGTAAAAGCAATTAGGGAAAATGACAAACTTGAGACAAGACACAAAAGACAGGCACTTACAAAGTAAAACAAGAAGTGACAAAGGCAAGATACATAGACAGCAACTTGACACCAAGGAATACTGTGCAAGGATAGGGAAATAACTCAAAATAAGAAACTGTCAGATCATGACACTGGCCATCTTCTTTACTCAAAGGATAATAGTGCTTTTTTTGTCTTTGGCTGCTCCTCAGAGTTCTGTGCTATAGTACTTGTTACTTTTCTTAAAAGTAATGCAGTACATTAATTAGTCACCGGAGAAAGTAATTCATTACACTACCCATTACATTACTTTCTCAGTACTCCGTTAAATGACCTGAAATGCATTGTCTCATAATTACCAGTTAACAATATAAACCTTAGGCTACAGTTACACACACCAACACAAATCCCTATCGTAATGACACAAATACGATCATTCTTTTAGTATTTACATATGAACACAAAGCCGACAACACAAAAGCGACGCCACAGGTAGAAACGGAGGCTGTAAGCCTGACTGATCATCACTGTTTTTGTTAACTGTTGAAGTTCAGGCTCTGGCTGCTGGGCTGGGGTCGGCATTCACTCAATTTTATCATCACTCTGGGTTCTTGGCTATCTTTGTGTTAGCATGTTGCTTGTGCACAAGGTTGCAAACAGCCAAAGTTGTGTTAGCAGTATAATGAGGTTGTTTCTTCCCTGGATGCAGTTTGCACTTTACCATCATGCTCTTGTCCTTTTGTGCAATAAAAATAAAAGTAATGCCCATATCTCCACTCCTCAAAAGCTGTAGACTGCTCCACCATTTTCCTCCTCCCACACACAAACTGAAATCAGCTGATTGTAGCACAAGTGCACAGGAAGAAAAAAGCATGTTTGTTTTTTTTGTTTTTTTTTTTCCCCTACCTGCCCGGCGTGCAGATAACTGAAGAACCTTTGTAACGCGACTAACGATATAATTGTACTTGTAATGTAATTACTGAATTCAATACCGTAACACTTACGGTTTACATCACTGTGTTACTGGTTAGAGAAGTAGTCATGTGATTACAGTAATGCATTTCACCCAACATTGGTAGTACTGTACCATGTTTGCTGTTACCAGTAACTCATCAGTAACTTAGGTTGTTGACAATCAGCCAAGACTGAGAAAGTTTAGATTGCTACTCTGAAACATGTGAAGGTTTTATAAAAATGGACATCAAAATAAACCAGACTGTTGATTATAAAAATGCAATCGATTGTTTCTAAAGATTTTGTTTTAAGAACCGAGTAGACCTTTCTGGCACACCCATCAACAAGCCTATATTTTTGGGTTACAAAGACTGGAATCTCTTCAAACACAACTTCCATTGTGCAACCTTTGTAGTATACAGAACAACATTATTGTTTGACCAGTGTGTTTCTGCTTGTGGCCTTCCTCAGGGCCGATTTAAAACCTCTTTGAACGCTATAAAGTAAAGTTAGGAAAAAACAGTGTCTGTTTGGAGCCTCTTGTCACAGATACCAGCTGTAGCCTTTTTGTCCAAAATCACAATGTAAAAGATCAAGGAAAAAAAGCAAAAATAAAAAAAAAAGGAATATTAATCCAACTTTATGACCCTTTGTAGAGGCGCATCGCTCTATTTGCAATAGAGTATTTTAAAACTGTAGATTTGATGCTTTTATTTAAATAAAGAATTTGAATAACTCTTTCAAAATGGCGTTGACACATGCACACAAGCCCTGTTCAAATCACAGAATAAATGCTCACAGTTAAGAATATGGAAAGAAAGTGTTTGACATTTTAGCTTTAAAATTACTCAAACGTTTGAACTTTTAAAATACTCACCGATCAATTTACTGACAGACGATTATTCTATTACTCAATTCAAGGGCTATTAAAGCAATTTAGCACCAGACCCCCTTTCCTTTTCTTTTTGTCAGCACTTCATAGATTGGATAACCAAGACCTTAGGGCACTCACATTGAAACGTTTTTAGTTGTTGCTCATCATGTAGGAAATGGAACTGTGCTGAACGTTCACTGGGAACCTGATTTTAAGACACTTCCCCACTTTCTGTACATGGTTCAGCTGAAACAAACTCTTGTGTGTGTCTTGTCCTCCCTGTTAAACTCTTTCTGACTTGAAAGGAAAACGAACCAACCTCACACATTTAGTGTTGGCAGAGAAGCGAGTTCTGTGCTGTACTATCTGTATTTCAGTCGGAGTCTCACATTTTCCAGAAAACTCATGTTTGAAATAATTTATTTGTTACAGAAGCAGAATACACTCAGTTTGGTGTCCAGAGTCTGATCTCATCTCTCCCTACAAATACGGTCGTTCCCTTCTTGGCCTCCTTGATTCCCCAAATCAGCATTCCTCCCTGTCCAGGAGGTGCACATCCTCATTGCTGAAAGAGTGGCCACTGGCCTGGAGGTGTAGTCCTGGCCCATCGAGGTAGCTCTTCTGTGTTGTGCCATCCACTTAGCCATCAGTTATTTGGTTTCCTCAATGTATAATTCACAGCAATCTTCTTGGTACTGAGGAAGAGTCAGAGAGAGGGAGAAATGAGACATTTGTGCAGCTTAACAGACCACAAATTTTGGGAAGGTGTGTTGTGAGTAGAGCAAGGCATGTTGGTGCTCATGATGCCATGCCACTCTAGTTACCCGTCTTCACTCCATAAGTGATCCATATGGCCTATGTCGGAACTATTTTGGCAACTGTGGGAACACATAAGCATCTGACTATGTGAGGATTTCTTCAATAAGAAAGTGAAAAGGCTCAAAAATGCACTTTGTTCCTTGTTCTGGTACAAATAAACTGAGTTACAGACAACCTCGAAGATTGACTTAGTCAGTCTTATCTACCTCCAGTGTCAATGATGTAAAGAGTATTCAGACACAGTATTTACTGTAGAACTGATCAATACTGTGCTGGTAGTGTGGAGCTTAAATAGAATTTTACTGAGACTTCTAATCTAACATTTGAGTCCAGTCAAGTAAGCTTGGATCATTATCGTTTTAACACTGTCCCATGTATCAGTGCAGGCTTTTATTTCCATAAGTAAGCATGACAGCCTTTTAAAACTCATCTCTGTTCAACCATCTTCTTAAACTTGGCTGCACCTATACATGCGCGCACACACAGAGACCTGACAATAATGCTCACACATTGTCAGCGATGACATTTCCGTTTTTGTTTCTTTCCTAATTAGCAGTCTCTTCACTCGCCTGGTGCACCGTCGGCCAATCGGCAGAGTCCGCTCATTACCCAGGGTTTATTTCAGGGTCTTTGTCAAATGAAGAGTGAAAGTGACAGCTCAATCTAACCTCAGCAATAAGCCTCGCATGGTCGCCTCCCCACTGCTGGTAGATGATTCAGCTTGGCTATCATCTAGGGGCACACCGGATGGTACTCTGAAGCTAATTGAAATGCCACCCTGTTCTTTCTTTTCATGTCTTTTCTTTCTTTATCTGCTTCTTTTTTTCCCTCTTAGTTCTGGATGTCTGCCTTGGCCATCACCATCCCAGTGCCCTCCGGAGCCTTCATGCCAGTATTTGTCATTGGTAAGAAGTAAATGGCTACGTATGTTTGTGTGTGTAGAGCAACAGAAAAAAAACCCTAACCCTTGGCTTAACCCTACTGTACAGGATTACATTTGTATCTTAATAATTTAACATTATCTACCAAAAAAAAAAAAATCAAACAAAAATGAATTCTTTAACGTTATTGACTTTCAAAGTGGTTTTTATAAATGACAATATTGATATGTTTGATACTGACTTAAATACAAATAATGTGACTGTATTTTATTTTGGCCTTTATTTGTCATTATTAGTATCATATTTTAACCAGGAAGTGAAACTTGTGAGATAGGCACCAATCTAACTAACACATTCACATTGTAAAATGTTAATGTACTGTCAGTGCTGCCTTTCAGTCTGCTATCCTGAACCCAGTTATGTGTTATCATGTTTTCCTGGCAAAGCAAAAGATGTAAATACAGCAATAATTTCAAACATCCAACTATCACAGTTGAGGGAAAGAAAGTTAGAGAAGTTGTCATTTTAGCTATAGGTTGGTGGAGCCTTACTCCAGCTGTCATAGGGCGGGAAGCAGGGTATGCCCTTGGACAGGTCACCAGCCAGTCTTAGTGCTAACACAGACAGACAGACAACCATGCTCTCACTTGCAGCCAATTTTGAATTGCCAGTTAACCTAACATACATGTCTTTGGTCTGTGGGACAAGGCCAGAGTACCAGGAGAGAACTCACACAGGCACAGGAGAACATTCAAACTCCACACAGAAAGGTCCCAGCTAGGCAGTGGATTTGAACCCAGGACCTTCTTGTTGACCACCTCTAAAGTACATATCCATTGGTTTATTAGAGAGAGGTGCATGTCCAGTATTTTGAGAACTGTTGAAAAATCAAACCATTGGGATTTCTAAATATCCTGGCATACCTTAATACCTCCATATGGCCCAAGCTTAGTGTTACATCAGTTAGAGATTTGGTTTTTGGTTGGTGCCTTTTCCATTTGGAGCAAGGTCTTCCAAATTAGGAGTTGTCTTTCACATAAGAACCAAAGCAGTGCTAGCTTACTGGTAACACCAACCTATTAACATATGGCTTCCCATTGCCTACATCTGGAAACAGGGAAAGAATCTGAATCAAATATAGGTATTAAATTTGTATTTGTGTGACAGCATCTGGTAAGGTTTTAAGCCCCAACAGTGAGTTTTAGAGCTGAAGAAAGCTGGTGTCAGATCCTTAAAATCTTACTAATAAGGCAATCATTTGTAAAATGACCTCAAAAATTTTTTAGAGGGCTCAAATGTGGTGGTTGAGACAATAATGACTTTAAAAATATATACTTTGAAAGAAGTTTATACTTTTTGACCGAGGGATTCATTTTTGAGAGGTTGGTGATGCAGTATCTAGTGGCCCTCGCCATTATTACAAATGTATAGTGGTCTCGAGACATAGCAGTTTCAGTTTAGGGTGCATATCTTCAGAAAAGTCTTTAGACAGTTGCAAGAGTGAGAGCTCCTCCTTTTTGATTAAAGACCACACATTGATTGTGAGTCTGTTTCCTTGTGTATTTCAGGGGCAGCCTTTGGTCGTCTAGTTGGAGAAAGCATGGCAGCCTGGTTTCCAGATGGCATTCACACAGATGGTACCATCTACCCCATAGTGCCAGGAGGCTACGCTGTCGTGGGTAGGTTAAAGACACATCCGTTTCAGCTATCTCTCACTCTTCTCCCTACTCTCTACATGTTTTTGCTGCAATAAAAGATGTTTGCTTCTACCATTCTTGTGTGATTCAGTCTTTACGTTATAAACCTATATACACGTTTTTCTTCTTATTAGCTTTCTGTGAAGCTTTTTCACTTTTATTTCTCTTGTCGTTGACGATGAATGAAGAGAAATATTTCCTATAGTGGAATTCCTCAGTTTCCAGCTTCAGGTTAAGGCTCTAAGTTGACTCTGATTAAAGGAGACATGGAATATGACCACACTCAAACACTCAAGACAAAATCAAATTATAAGATCCCCAGACCACTCTTGACAAAGAAAGCACCCGCAAAACAGTTCAGACACCAGCTGACAGAAACAACAGATTTCTTCACAGCTCACAGTGGCGCTGTCCAGTGCTCATATCCCTCCAGAAAGTCTGGAAGTTGAAAATGCAAGTTAATGTGCAATCCAAAAGTCCTGTTAAGGAGTCCTGTTAAGTTGTTGCTTGGCAAAGTTTTGTGTGAAGACTGAATAATGTATTTGAACAATATACATGAATAAAAAAGTAATTTAAGCATTAAAAGAACATACTGATAGGAAAGTTTACTGTTCATCTACATTTTAGATTCTTCCTCAGGGGGGACAAGTCTGACTGTATAGAATTCTGAGAAAATGATCTACCAAACATTACACATTATATGAAATGTAGAAGCAGTGTGTGGAAAAATAGTACTTACTGCTTCCATAGGAATTCAGAGTGTAAGCAGTTGCTGCTAATTTAAATGCACCTAATTGATCATCAGCAAGTATGAGCACCTCTGTAAAAGCAGATATTTTCAGTTTGCTGGTCTGGAGCATTCAGGTGTGTGATAACACAGTGCCGAGGAGGAAAGACATTAGCAGTGATCTTAGAGACCCAACTGTTGCTGCTCATTAATGTGGGACGTTATAAGGTCATTCCCAAACAATTTGAATTTGCTTCTTGCTGTCATTGAGTTGATCATGAACTACTGTATACCAAAGTATTCTTGTGTCAAATGTGAGGCTGTCTGTCCGACAGGTAAAGCTTGGTTTAAACACATGCAATAGGACAATGATCCCAAGCACAGCAGCAAATCTACAATAGAATGGCTGAAAAAGAGGTGGACTGATTAAGTCAAAGGTGTTACAATGGCCCAGTCAAAGCTGAGACCTCAACCTGATTAAAATGCTATGGTGGGACCTCAAGAAAGCTATGCATACAAAAATGCCCACAAAAATTTGATGTGAGAGACTGTTAAAAAAAACAGTTACTTCAAGTTATTGCTGCTAAAGTTGGTTCTACAAGCTGCTGAATCATGGGGTGCACTTATTTTTTCATATACTGCTTCTGCATTTTGGCTCAGTTTTTGTTGATTTAAATAATAACAAGGTATAATATCTGTTGGGCTTCATCTCAGTTGTATTTACTTAATTTTTAGACCTGCTGGGGACTAGTCAATTTTTATTACAGTTTTTATTAACATTTTTAAACAAAGATAAATCAAAAGGTAATGATACATTTGACAGCTGATGCTCACCATAACTTCTCCTTTTTTACAATGAGCAGACACCCCTGTCTGTGCTAGTACAGTGATAGTCATAAACTCAGCAACCCGCTGCACTAGTAGTGTCACAGCTTTGTTCTAATATTAAAATGTAAATGAAACACAAGGAGATCAACTGAACTGTAAACGTAATGGAACAAACATCTATTAGTATGATAAAACGTGGAATAATTTAACCAACATCCATAATTTACTACTGCTAATTTACTGCCAATAATTATGCATATAACTTCCAAGATACACCCACTCTAGATACTGATATTAATGAGCAAGTGCATACTAAGTGGAGCTTAGTCTACAAAATAATATAGGTTAAGCTAAAATTATCATTTTCATTAACTACAAATGCCACAAATGTCAAAATATTTAACAAAGAATATTTCTTTTCTATTTTTTCTGTATGCTTTTTTTAACCAAATGTACCTTAAACAAACATTGAGATCTTTACTCTGGTGAACAAAGCATGTAAATAATGTAAGACCTTATGTTTAATAACTCAGAAATTCTCTATGGCATATCTGTATTTCTATTTTTTTGTTACTCATTGGAAGACACAAATACTGCAACAAGCTAATGTCTGTTGATGTATCAGTCTAGATGATTTATTGGTCTGCCTCCACAGAGGAATGGTAAAATAAGTGATAATAACCAGCAAAGGGTAATGATTGTATATAACTAGATAGTGAAGTTGTACACAGTGCTTCTTTAAAGAAATGGTTGCGCATACATACATTATAGATTTTTCCTGATGTTGTGTGTCTAATGAGATGCAGTGTTGCTACAGTTGCTACTTGTTGACAGCCGTGATGATTATGCCAGTGTTATGGGTTGGCGGTGGCTGTTTTTCTGGGGCTGCTGATGTTGTTGTTGTGCTGCACTATAGCTGATGAGTCACCCCTTTACAGGCCTGACACTCTGATGAGCCTCTTTCATCTCGCAGCGGCGCTTGCTTTAAGGAATAAATGTTGGGATGGGCAGAGGGAGCAGTAGCATTTATCTGAGGGGCATACATGGGCTTAATTAAGTTAGGAGAAAGAACAATGAAACCTGTCTATGTAGACTCTCTTACTCACCATCTGTTTCTCGCTTCTCTCTTTATTTTAATGTTTTCATTCTCTCCTGTTTTTTTTTCCCCCTGGTGTTCATCTCATTCTTTGGATTGGTCTCATCCATTTTCTCTGTTAGTATAAACACTGACTTTGCCCCATGCTGCTCTTTCTGCTTTGATGCAGCTTGAGTATTGCTCTTTTCACTAGTCTATTGGGAAAAAACGATTTGCAAATATTAAAGTTTCCTTTTGTATTGAATTAGTTGAAAAAGTAGATTTTTGCCTTATGGCCATAGGAGAGAAGACTGAGGAGAAGAATGTGAATTTGGTTGCTTGAACTGAGTGCGAAGTTTGACTTTGTAGATTACATTAAAAATGTGTTCTATACAATGTAGAACATCATGTAGACAATCTGAAGAATCTATCCCAGTGTCCGTGCTACAACACCAAGGTAAAATGTTTTTTAAAATCATATGGAAGATATGTGTTGTCATATAATTAGAATTATTGCCTTGTATTTTTTTAAAAGGTACATTCGTAAGCACCACTGTAAATGTTTCATAGTTTCTAAAACGGCTTTTATTCATCTGAGACCATTAGACATATACAATGTGTGGAAAAAAAGTTCAACTACTGTGCGCATAAAAAGCAAAACCGTACCTGGTTTAAGTTCATCCACGTCCCCCTTCAAGCTTGTCTTCTTGTACACTGCTGTAACACATCTGGTGCTCCTGCTATGTTTGGATTGCTCTGTGGGAGTACCGATCTGACCGCTTGGAGATGGACATTTGCAGTTTCATTGTGTACTTCACAAAAGTTTTTTTTTTCTCAAAATGACCAAAACTTCAAGTTGGAGATCATCACACGGTGATGAGAACCAGTTCTCCAGCTATGACAAACAAAACCATTGCAAAACCGCCAAAAACTGCAGTTTCTCTTGAGCCTGGCTCCAAAAGCAAGGCAATCCTCATAGATTCCCATGTTAAAACACCTAACAAAACAACATTAGAAAGTATTTTTACAGTCTGGTACAAAAAAATAATTTTTGCCTGTATAGATGGTTTCACAACCACTGTTTCAGCTGTCAATTGTTTTATAACTCATCCTGGAGTTATAGCAGAAACACTTGATCTGTTCAGTTAATGCCAGCAACCAAGCTTGCTAGCATTAGCATTGATGATTTAGCACTCTTCCATATCCAAATATGGGGACTTCTAGCTCCAAAAAAACCCAACATGGCAGTGGCAAAAACACTAATGTTGGAAGTGACAGCCCAAAGACCACTGGGTGACATTGCAGTGGTTACCTCCATCTTTTATATACAGTCTATGGCTATGACACAGAGATGAAGCAGCAGTTTTCAGTGGAAGAATGTAAATCCAAAGGCAGGTAAGAAACATGGCCAGGCACATGCTTGACATGCACAAGGTTGTGCACCATGAATTTGTCAGACTTTCACTTTGGAGTTCTTCTGTATTGCATCATCACTGCAAATGTCTTAACTGTGGCATGTGCCCACATTCAAAATGCACAAGTCTAAAAATAGCAATCTTTTTTTCACCATCAACCTTACTTAAATAATTTGACTTTATGGAAATGATCATTTCCCTAAAGGGAAGGGATTGCTGTTTGTTCACAGTGAAGGAAATCAGCCTGCGTTGCATATGTGTACCAGGAAACAGTCAGAACTGGACTTCCAGAGAGTGATCGAAATGTAGCAGGAATGCTCACAGTTGTGTATGGTTAAATATATTATGCTAATTTTAATCAAGTACAGTTTTAGGTCTTTATAGGCTCAGTAGCACAACTTTCTGATTGCACCAAAGGAAGTAAAGACTAAAATGACCAATTTCTTCATCTGTGCACTTATAACATCTTATAAAAACATCATATGCATGGCCATGTATTAGTTGAAGTAAAGAGTCTTGGAAGGGTTGATATAAAAACACCAGAAAGCAGCTATTCACTGCTCTAACTCAAACAAGAAAGTTAGCCAGATATACATTTTCCAAAACAAGTAAGTCGTCATTATAAACTTTTCTCTGATATAGTTTGAAATAATTCACATTAGGCATTTTCTTTTTGGAATGAGCTAATTGTTGCTTCCTGTTATTTTTAGGTGAAAGCATGAGTGGGTGCTTTTCTTCTTTGTCACTATGATGGATCCCTATGTCAAAGAAACCAAGGACTAGAAAAGTTGACTTTTTTTTTTTTTTTAACCTCCTCAAAAGACCTTTTAAAAACTGTGGTCAAGACTGAAGTTGGAATGATCATTAAATTCCTCACTACTCTAGGCTACATTTACCACAGTGTCTTATTTTTCCTAAACATAGGGTACATGCAGTGGATTAATAGCAATTGTATGTCTGTAAAAATACAATAGGTTTAAAAAAAGAATACTAGTAAAATCAGTCATTTCAACTACTGTCAAACAGAATATTAAGATTATTTCTCTTTTCAGGAATTTAGCTCCTGAAAGAAAATGAAATTTGAAAGTTAGAAAATTTCAGCAGATCGTCAGAATCTTGAGTCACTGGCATCGATCAACAGTTCTTTTTGTCATATGAGGACAGTAAAATAGTATTTATTGCTTTTTGAAATCACGTTAGTATTGACCCATCTTTCTTTTTTTTTTGATGAATGATGCTTTTGAATGCCACCCAAAGGATCCCTTTATATAGCCCCAGACCCCACCTTGAAAGCCACACATCTAACCAATTATTTCTACACTTTCTCTCTCTGTTCCTCTTCTGACCCTGGTGTCCTCTCCCTAACCCAAAGGTGCTGCAGCCTTGTCAGGAGCAGTGACCCATACAGTTTCCACCGCAGTCATCGTGTTTGAGCTGACTGGCCAGATCTCCCACATCCTGCCGGTGATGATAGCAGTGATCCTAGCCAATGCTGTGGCCCAGTCCCTGCAGCCCTCCCTCTACGACTCCATCATCAGAATCAAGAAGCTTCCCTACCTCCCAGAGTTGGGCTGGGGTCACCACGAGTATGTATATACTAGAGAAACACCAGCACACCACTGTCATGACAAATGATATTACAAATCATTTTTGATTTTGAAATGCCAAATAAGCCGAATTTTAACTACTAAACAAAAAGCTAATAATAATTGATTAAAAAAAAAACAAAGAAACGGATAAAGCTTTACAGCATGTGCAAGGGGTTGAAGTTCATGTTGAGAAAAAGAAAACTCAGAAAATAATTAGGTTGGAAATCAATGAAAAACTATTAAAGAATATGTCAGGCACAGTATTTACAGTAATGCTGCAGCTCCACAAAGCTGTAATGTTTATCATATACAACAGGCTGTTTCAGTGTTAAAGTCAAGAAGTATCGTAATATTTATGGATCAAATTATTCATTTATTCAGTTTGATAATTATCATTTACAAGCCAAACTTGTACATGAAAAACCACCATCACCACTAGTGTGTTTACTTAGCACAGTGTGAGATTAAACAAGCAAAGTTTAACATGCAAATTATTAAATGTTAGAAGTGTTACTAGCCTGACTTTTGGCTCCTGGGATAGACTGAGGCTAGCTATATTTAAGTCAGCCCACAGACAGCATTTTTCCAATAGATTTTAAAATATTAGCATGATAATGTTAGCATGATAATAATGATTGATAATTGAGTTTTTGTCAGTAGACCCAATACAACTGTGTTATATAAAAAAAATACACTTATTAACTTTATTGGTGTGAGCTAAATGAAAAGTTTTATCATTTATCATATTTATCTGGTAAATATAAAGCTTTCCCTATTATGCTATTAGCTTAGCCTGTCGTTCAGTGGAGTTAAACACTGCAAAATCTAACATGGAACTTATTGAGCTTTAGAGGTGATACAAGAGTGATTTTGTGACCTTGGGGTAGAGTCAGGCTCACTGTACCTACATTAGCCCACAGATAGAAGTTTTGCAAGTCAGCATGCCAACCTTTCAACTTTTTTTTCATAATCACGATAGTAATTAAAATACTATTTATGGATATTGGAGTGTTAGTGTGGATGCACACCACTGTCATACGTATAGCATAATAGTATATAGTCTTTTTTTAGGTAGCATTTTAAGTTAAGCATCATTAGCATGCTAGTAGTTGTTACCTCAATAAAAAGCTAAGCTTGATAGTAATATGACATCATGAAGTAATGGACATGTACAGTTGTGGTCAGAAGTTTAAATACACTCATCGTGGACATGAATGTCATGGTAATTTTTTGGCTTTTATGGATTTCTTTGAATGGTTCTTTTTCCAGGTTGGAATGATTGTACAGGATACATCCAAAAACAAGAATTTATTTTCAATTTTCTCTAATCCACACAGGGTCAAAAGTATACATAGAAGCTTAAATATATACATGCACCCCCAGTAATATTTGGTTTAATGTACCTTAGCAAGTTGCTCCTCGACCAGACGCTTTTGGTAGCCATCAACAAGCTTCTGGCATAATTCTTGCTGGATATTTGAACACTCTCCTTGGCAGAATTGGTAGAGTTCATTCCAGAAGCTTAATGTTCACCTGCTTTATCAATTCCAATCAGTTTTGATGTGTGTTTGGGATTTTTTTCCTGTTGGAACACCCAGTAATGTCCATTTTTCAACCATCTAGCTGTTGAGTTGAAGTAAAGAATTCAAAGGTAGTCCACCTCCTTCATTTTTTCACCCACTTTGTGCAATGTACCAGTACCACCAACAGCAAAACAGCCCAGAGCATGATGCTTCCACCACCATGATTGACAGTTAGTCTTAGTTTGAAAAGCCTCACTTTTACTCCTCCAAACATACCTCTTTCTGTCAGCCAGCTATTTCTGCCAAATAGTTGTTTGGCAGAAAAACTTTTCTCCAAAAGGCATCTGGCTTGTCCATGTGGGCAGTTGTAAATTTCAGTTAAGCTTGAAGGTGTCGATTTTGGAGCAGGGGCTTTTTTCTTGGTCTGCACCCTCTCAGTCCATGGCGATGTAAAACTTTCTTCACTGTGGACAGTGACACTGATGTTCCAGCAGTTTCCAGTTCATGGCAGGCTTGAGCCTTGGTGGTTCCTGCTGGTTCCTGGGTTGTTCCTGAACATCCAACATCAACTAATTTCCTCTCATCTGAGGGTGACAGTTTGCCAAGGTCTGGAAGAAGACCCAAAGTGGTGACACATCCGAATAACTTGTAGTTATCTGTAGTTGTTTGAACTGATGATTTTGGAATCTGCAGTTGTTTAGAAATGGCTCCAAGAGACCTTCCCAACTTGTGTAACCAACCACACAATGCTGAAAGGGATTACCAGCTGCTTGGTGTCATCAGAGCTCCGTGATTCCATACAGAAGCACTGTTCATGTAATTATTTGGAACTGATGTTATAGATGCTGGCAAATCATTAGGTGGAGATAATAGTTCAAATGCAGCATTCAAAAATTGGGAGTAAGTTTTGTTTGGTCCTCTGTCTGTTCATTATTTTCTGAAGCTGTTCCCTATAGAGTTACATTCATGTGTGCTACTTGAGTCCTTCACTTACATGCCAGCACCTCAGTTGACCCTCGCTGTCCATCTCTTCGTTATCTATTCCCCTCTCACACTATCTGCTATCTGCTCTCTCCTCCTCTGTCTCTTCTTATTATCTGCTGTGACCTTGTGGCCTCTCAATCGCACTCTCACTATCCTGTCTTGTCCGTGTATGTGTATGTGGGGGGGGGATCTGCAATGTGAGCTGTGTTTTCACTGAGTAGTTGTTGCCTAGTTTGTAGGTTCCTCTTATTTCTGATTATATAATGCTTCAAACACATAACAGAACAGAGGCACATGCAGAGGACTGGTCACATGGCCAACTGTTAGTGGTCCGGTATTAGTAAGTGTGCACACTTTCTTTAAAGGGCAATTACAGTTTATTTCAACTTGGATCTTATTTTCATATGTTGAAAAATCAGTTTCATCAGTTGTGATAACATCATATTAATAAGTGAGATTTAGCAACTTCACATCAAAGGAGGGTTATTAGGCAAGAAACACAGGAAATCAGCTAATCGTGTAGGTAAATAGCACATCCAATATATACTGTACAACAAAGCTCAGCTCTAATCAATTATTCAGAGAGAGCTGTACGAATGGGTAGTTGGCCTCTAAAGGTTGATGCACGTCTAACCTGGAAGTTTCAAACTAGGTAGCTGTTCTGTTAGGACTGCTGTTTAATCACTAGCTCCTACAGAGATACAATCCTTATTTAGTACAAAAAATACCCCAGATAACAAATAGTGAACAGCGTCATTAAGCCTGCCCACTGGTGGCAACCGTGAACTTAAGCCAGAAAATTGGCCTGAGCAGGATGAAACCCAAGCTAACAGAGTCTTCTGAAAATAAGTGCAACATCACCTAAAATCTGTTTGTTTTATTTTATTGTATTTTATTTAATTTTATACTCAATTGTTTATTCCCCCTGGTCTTCTTATACCCTGACAAATAACCAGTATCACTAACACTTTTCACGACGTCTCATCCACAGCAGGGAAGACAGGCCTGTGAGGTCACATGAAAAAGCTTGGGGAAGCAGCTCAGCACTGCTGTTTGGTGTAGGTTGGGATATTATCCAGACTTACATTTGTAAAGTCAACCAGCTAATCTTTTCACAAACAAACTGACTCTTCTCATTCAAACAGTTTGGGCAAAGAATAAATCAAATTTTTGAGTGGCCTGTCTAAGTAGGTATTCCAGTGTGGCACCTTTTTCATCTCACCTCATTACTGCCAGCTGATGCAGTTCAACACAGTTGCATCAAGCACAGTTGGTGCAGTGCGCACCAACCTACTCAGAGACCTGGGGCACATGCAAACCGGAAAAATTATGTGTGACATTTTACTGCAGTTTACAGGTTAAACAACACGTTTCCTTAAAAAGATGTGCCTCTGTGGGATACAGCAGGCAGTGGGCTTTGAAATATGTTTACTCTCATTTGGTGAGGGTATCAGAAGCAGCCACTTGTAGCAAAACACAATGAATGAGCTACCGCTTAGCCTTCGTCCCAATATATCCTAGTGGTCACTCATGATATTGCAATAGAAGCCTGAAAGGAATTTCCCCATGTATCGTAGAGATGTCTGCAAAACTGTAATGTTGGACTTTATTGTTTTTATCAATCATTTTTATCCGTAGCGTTTTTAAACTTTCCCACAGCTTAGAAAACTGATTCACATAGGTTAAAATGCAAAGGCGGGGCTAGTGGAGAAACAATGAATGCACATGTGAAGTAGGCCGCACAAGGTTAGAAGTGTTTTGGTTTTAAATCAGGTGTCCAATTTTTGTTCTGGTATTTTTCCCAAAAACCACAAGGGGCAACAAAGAACCCAGTCCATGCTCAAGAATGTATACAATCAAGAGTACATCCAAAGTGCAACATCCAATCTACTGCCGCACAGATTTTTACACTCTTGTTTCCAGATCACAATAACAAAGCAAATTCATACAGTGATATTTTATAAATGCTACCTAAATAAGATCCAAGTTGTGCATGCATGTGTTTGTCCTGACAAGAGTATGCAAAGTGAAACATTTGCAGAACTCATTAGATTTTGTGCAGATCCAGATCACTTCCTTTTTAAATTACCCTTTAGGGCATCAACTTTGGCAGAGGATGCGTTTTTTTTAATTTATTTTTTCCTGAGTGCCCTCCTAGTTACAACATTGCATGGATGGACATGACCATTAATCATGTCATCAGTCATCATAAACACACACTGAACACAATTGCATTTAATGATTACGTTTCCAAATGTTGAAAGTTGCACATGTGTAGCTGTGTGTGTGTGTGTGTGTGTGTGTGTGTGTGTGTGTGTGTGTGTGTGTATGCGTACGTACGTACGTACGTACGTACACATGCACATAGTGAAAATAAATCATGGCATGAGCATCTGTCATTATCTCAATATAATGACACGTTTCAAAATGTTAAAAAGTGCTGAGGCATAAAGATGATTGAGAAACTATCAGAAATCCATGTAATATGTATAGTGTGTTGGTGTGTAAACACTGAGTATGTACACGAACTCTCTTTAAATCATCTGTCTTTAATAACACACAGGCCTCCATGAACTTGACTTGTTATACAGAAAGCTCTTCTCCTCCTTCATTTACTCTGTTTTCCTTGCTGCCTCTGTCCTCACTCTCTCTCACAGACCAGTTTCCATCAGCAGGCCTGTGTGTATATGTGTGTTTGTGTTTGTGTGTGTGTGTGTGTGTGTGTGTTACTGCAGCATACGCAAGTGGAGGTGGAGGCGGACCTG